>VXAL01006983.1:5385-86615 GCA_013399475.1 Chauna torquata
CTGCTCGGGGGGAGGAGGTAGAAGAGGGTGGATGGGGGGAAGGTGTTTTTGGTTTGCTTTTAGTTTCTCACTGCTCTAGTCTGCTAGTGATAGTAATAAATTATATTAATCTCCCTATGTTGAGTCTGTTTTGCCCATGACAGTAATTAGCAAGTAACCTTCTTGTCTTTATCTCAACCCTTAAGCCCTTGTCCATCATATTTTCTCCCCCTCTTCCTTTGAGGAGGGGGAGTGAGCGAGCGGTTGTGGTGGAGTTTGGCTGTTTAGCTGGGTAAAACCACGACACATACCTCCTCAGCGTCTGCTGAATTCTTGTTTGGCATCCTTTCCAAATTTCTCTTTATCCTTTCTTTAATTCTCTTCATTTGAAGAATTTCATTATTTCACACAAACATGATCTAGACTACACTCACTTCTAGCTCTACATTTGGATTTTTGTGGATGAGTTCTTCTAATATAACGATAAATGAATATTGGCATTCCTCAGGTGTATTGTTTTACCAAAAGTTGGAAAAGTCAAGATACAGGAATAGCAGTGACATCACTGTGAAATAGTATTTTTATTTTCTAAAAATCTGTAGCCTGTAATAACATTTCATCACTTATTTTAATATTATATTGAATATAATATTCAATTTATAATTGAGATTAATAGAGATTCTACAAAACGGATGATAATCCATTGCCATATTTCTTTTGGGTCACAAAAGAAATCCATCAGTTTATACAGTCCTAAAGCAATTTTATGACTAAGCCTTTCCTTCTTTAACTGCTGGGGCCCAAGAACCACCGTCTTATATTTATTTACTAGCACTAGTTTTGTGTAAGGCCACATTATTTTGGCACATCTTCAATATTCTGGGAGAAAATGAGGGCTAAAAACATGAGATTAATTTTACTAGACCATTTTTGTTCTCTTTTGGACAACCTTTTACTATGCATGATTCTGATTAGGTACATAATTAATCAAACTAGTTTATTTCCTGAGTCTTTTAAATGGCCTGCAGTGGGCCATGTCTTGCCCATAAATGGTCTTCTTAGAAATATTAAAATAACCAGTTTCTGTAAAATCTTGGGCTCCCAAATTAATTCAATAAAAACCACATGAAGAGCATATTATGTAACACATTTAGCTCGCATTTACAACAGGGAAGATATGAGTTGAACATACTCACTTACTTCAAAGTCAGATAAAAACAGAGAAACATTGAAAAAGTTGCATATGCAACTTTCTAAAAAAATACATAATCACAACATATGGGAAAAGCATTAGTAAAGAAAAAGAAAGCTACTTTAACAAGAATAGTTTCTAGTAAAACAAAACGGAAATAGAGAAACAATAAACGAAGCAAGATGTTTCTAATGAAAATAGAGGTAGCAATGTCTGGTATAGTAGACCAAGTTCTGTGCACAAGCCCATAAACAGAAAGGGTTATAAAATGTGAAGATGGTGAATGTTATTGCTAACAGTCTGGTTATAAACTCTGAGTTTATAGAGTTTATAGAGACCAGTGACAGCATGAAGAATCTGACTGTGTTTTGCCAGATGCAGAATAAGTAGGGCAATATTCTCATAAAGCTAATCATATTCACTATTCTATAATAGATCATATTCACTATCCTATAATAGATCGAAGTTTGCAAATACTACCTCCAAATTATTTATTTCCAGAACCAACACAAAACCCAAGAGCATTCCTTCTTTTGCATCATGCCTCTAATGCCACACAGTATGCTCCTAGCTAGGCAAGCGCACTTCAACGTAGATGCACGATTGCAAGTGCATGTTGCAGCATTTTCTTCAGCTGTTAAACAGCATTTCAGCCAAGTGAAGCAGCAGTGTGGTTCCATCTAGAGGAAGAGTGTGTAAAAACTACTCATCTCTGATAACTAGTTGGTTTTAAATAAAGAATAGGCACAAACTATTAATACAGCACAGTTGTGATAAAGGGCTTGGTGTTACAGTTCAATCATCTATATCCCTGATCTGGAAAGTTCTGGCAATACCTGCACCTACGAATAACAATAAAGTAGGTGTGATTAGGAATGACACATAAAAGTGATTGGAAAAGGAACCCGTTCATCCAGGTGCAAATTACATGTTCAAATCAATGCAAACCAAAACTCTCAGCCCTAATTTCATTTCTTCTTGCCTTTGCTAGCAAAACATTTTAAAGACTCCACAGAAGTAGAAATTTTCTTTTTCTACTATACATAAAAGTCTGGCATTAACTCATTACTTAAACAAAATGTAGAGTTCTTTCAGCTCTCAGGAGGAAGCAAGAACTGATCTCCTTACAGTCATCTTAATTGGCCTGTTCCAGCCTACGTATATGTACCTTGACTCTCTCCATTTCTTGTTTCATTCACTAACCAACAATTCCCTTTTTTTTCAACATCCCTACTGGAAGGGGACATATGATTGTATCAAAACCATTTCAAGACTTTTTTCAGAGAAGTTTCTGCTCTTTGAAGCAGTCGCTGTGTTCAGCACTTCAACAAATCTATTTACAATTCAAATCTAAAAGTATTTTTTTTTTTTTCCTCTCATTTCCCTTTAGTAATTTATTCACTTTGCTACTGTGGTTTGATATAAAGATAGGAGGAAAGACATTAAAGATGGCATCCGTCCTCAGAGAAGTCAGGAGACTCAATTAGCATTATAAGGCAGCCAGTTAATTTATCATGACTTCATAGTCTCATAAAATTGTTATGGAATGCCAACTCATTAAAAAAAAAATATATTAAAATTGCCAAGAATACTTAACTTTTTCCTCCACAACTGAAGTCAGGAAGCAGGGAGCAAGAGAATGAGAAAACAGACAATGAAAGAAAAGATGAAAAAAGACATCATACCTGATAAGAACAGGGGAAAAGCAGGAAAGAATATAAAAACAAACAAACATACAAACAAAAACCAAAGCAATAGAAGGCTAAGAAAGGAGAAAAACATTTTTACCTAGCAAGGATAGCAAAACTCACTGTGTACAGAGTGGGGGAAAAGGCAAAATGTAAAAAGACTGTGAGCTGAAAAGAAGTATTGTACAACTAGGAAGGATGAAAAGGTGTTACATCTTAATTGTAATGATCTCTTAAATTAACTGTGTTTATTTTTAACAAATACTCATTTATTCAGGTTTTGAATACAACACTGTACTTCTACACAGATACCTGAGTACCGGGATTCTCCCTCCATCAAAGAATCACAGCTTAATGGAAAGTAAGCATCTCAGGCCTCTTTTTACCTAATTTGTCCCCAGTCACAGGACAAATCACTGGCAGGTCTGGAGACAGAGGTTACATGTCCCGATTCCCACTTATTATCTCTAAGAGACTAACAATCGAGCACACGGTGCTATAAGTGTATGACTTACTGCAAATCAGCAACTTATTGTCATGAATATAACACAGGTTTCAGAAAACAAGTAGCTTTTTTTAAAGACATTGAAAATACAGCTTCAGAAAACTCTGACACTAAAGTATTATGTATAAAAACCAAGTCAAGGATGCTACTGGTAGAGGAGGAAGAGGTGATGAGGGAAGCAGATTGGTGTCAGAAGTCTGAGTTTTCCTTGCCAGAAGCAATGCAAACAATGGCATTACTTTTATATACCCATATTAGTGGCAGGTAACAAAATAATACTCCAGTTTAGCAGTTAGTGATACTATTACTAGTGGAAATATGAATTTGTCTTTAACAGATGAGGATAGAGGAACATAAGTAAAAAGGAGCTCTCTATTTCAGTATATTTAAAACTGTTATATTGCTACTGACTTGACATTTTAAACGTTTTTAATCTATTATTCAAGCAAAGTTACATTACATGCAGAATGAAAGAGAGCAGGGTCTTATTGTCACAATATTTTATCTACCAACTATATTGTTACATAATTTTACTTCAGAATGCATAATGAGCTATAAATGTTCCCCTTAATTCCTAAATGTAAGAAGTTTTTCAAAAGAAGCTCCATTCCATTCACTACTAAATTAAATTCAAAGTTCGTACGTAGGGAATGCAGCAAGAAGAAAGAATTTAAAGAAAGGGGACAAGAAAATGTATTCTTTCTTTGTTTCTTTAAACAGCGGCTTTATAGTTCAACTCTAAGCTGGAAAAAATGGAATCACTTAAATGCAGCCACAGGAGTCAAAAATAAATTATTATGACCACCTAATACATAAAAGATAAAAACCAAACCAATTGGAGCAAATGTCTGAAGTTTCACTTGAAAGAACTGGAGCTACAATGGAAACAGTTTAGCTTCAGCAATAGTCCACAATATAACTGCAATAGTCTGTCAGACAACTTTACATAAAGGGGGGGTGGGACATGACAGGACAACGCACTTATAAAGGAGACTTATTTCCATCTAATTAGCTCAGTGCAAAGTTTGCCCATGTTTTAGCTAGTATACAATGACTGGCACACAGAGTCTTGGTTCACGTCATTTTCCCTTTTAATATTTCCACACCAGTTTATTCCAGTTTATTCATTTTTTTTTTCTTCCCATATTACCAAAGTAAAATATTAGAAAAGTATGGTGCTGAAAAAAATGCAAAAGGGCTTCCAATAGATATATAAAATACACACTTTCCCCCAAATCCAGAAATTCCGAGTTGCTCTCAGACAGTTTTACGTCAGTCAGACCCACCCAGCACCAAGGACAGTCCAATCACATTAAAAAATTAAAGGACTATTTTTGCTAGTCCAGCCAATTCTTTTAAGGTGTAGATATACCGTGTTAATGATAAAAGATGTCACTTAAGTCTCATTATCAGAAAAACACCATTTCTCTGTTCTTTCTTTCTTCCTTCCCAATATCTTGGTTTTCTCTCTACAATACACATAGAAAAGAAACATGGAGGAAAATCCTCATAATAACAGTTCATCAACAATTGCCTTAGCCTGCAACTGCTGCTTGAGAACAGCTGTGGTTTCCACTACAACTGACAACAGGAGCAATGGAGAAAAGAAGAGGGAGAGATGGAAGGCTAGGGTTGATGGCATGGGAGCATGAAGGGTCACAGAAATAGCCCTGGCAGGTACAGTCTAAGGAAGGGAAAACAGAAGACTGGGACTAATATCAACAGGAGGAAAAGAAGTTTGCAGATGTGAAGCAAGATTTCTGCATGTTAAAACCACAGAGAGTGTGTGATGGTGAAGAGGAAAAAAAGCAGTTAAATCTGGAAAATATATAACCCTATAAATCAGCAATGAAGAAGAGATATGCAGGCAGTGAGCAAAAGGAAGAAGGAAAAGGACACCATCTGCTATGATAAAGAATGGTCTGGTGAGAAACACGATTAAGTGATAGATGGATAAGATTATAGTATCAAGAGGAACAGACAAAAAAACCCTAGTCCAAATGTAACAAAACCAAAAGAGAACACTCCCTCAGGAGGTCTAAGATATCCACCAGGCACAGGCACAAAAAGCCTGCCGTCTGGATCCTGCTTGCTGCTGCAGGCAGAAAGCTCTCCAATTACAATCCCCACCATTCAAAAGAAGCATCTTGAAACACAACTATACCAAGCTCCTTAATTAACATTAAACTCAAACACACAGTGCAAGCCATACCATAAATTTCACTTCCAATCTTTCAATAAAGTTTATGTTGTTTTGCCATGCATTTTTTAAGGTTGTTTGGTTTTGTTTGGTTGGTTTAATATCAAATTGTAATAGTTCTTTGGAAAGTATTATAGGATTTGCCTTCCAGACATCATCTCCATCCTTTATCGTATTAGTCATATATCTGAGAAAAATCTCTAAAACATTGACTCAAACTTATTCTGAATGGTCCTTTCAGCTAAGCAAAAATGTCATTTGATAATTGTACAAAAACAAAAAGCAAAATTAGCAAAACTTCAAGAAGTGAACAAGATGAGTTTTCAAACTACTAGTTTTCAAACTACTACTAAGTATTAAATACAATGCTGTGAAATATAGAAAACTGAGGATTTTAAGTTGTTATTAAAAATACAACTGGAGTCCAGCCTGTGGCTTGACTATCCAAACTATCCTAAGATGTTGGCCCTCCCTGGCTATGCCTTCCTACTCTTTGTTGCACGGCTGTAAGAGCGGCAATAAATGTTGTCCTCTGAGAAGCCAGGAAGCCTAGGTATGCTTTGTAGTACACTAACATGCTCAATGCATTTGGATTTGGCAGTCTTGTACGCTCCAGTAGATGACTTTCAGCTATGCATCACGTTGCTTCCAAGTTCACCATCTTGAAGGGCCTTTTGAGAAAGTACGCAGACCCTCCTCCTGTACCTATCAGTATTTTCACTTGCTGTGGATAGAAAGTTCACAGTAAACCACTACTTTGTTGCCATATAAGCAATTTTTCCAGCTGGGCAGGTATGTTGCACCACTGCAAATAAGACAGTAGTCACAGCAGTAGGAGGAGTCAGTATGTACAGTCAGGCAAAACAAACTGGTTGATGGCTAGTAGCTCTATCCAGAAATGTGCGGACTCAGGAAACATCTTGAACTCTGTGTTCGAACAGCCTACATGGTGGCTTTCTAGACGCATCCAAGGAGAATAGCTGAGTGCTGAAGACAGCTCAGGATTTCTAAGCGACTTCCACCAGATTGCAACTTCTCCTGAAGGCTGGAGCACCAGCTGGACAGACTGGATTAAAGTTCGAAAGCCAAAATATACTAGTCAGTTTTCAGGCTCCAGTGCACTTAGATGCTCTGTAACATCCTGGCAGTGAGAGTTGTGAAAACATTTCTGGGCAACATACAATCAGTACTAATGTTAGACTCCATGTTCCTGAAGGAGACAAGATTACCTGCTGGAAGAGTTCCACACAGCTGTTCCTCCATACTACCTAAAATGGATCCCATTTGACAAATGCCATGGCCCCACCTCACAGACGTGACTAAAGGAATAACATTAAGATGTTATTCAGAATTATCTCCAGATTTCACCAAAAAAAAGTTCAAAATAAGGGTTTTTATTTCTGGAATTGAGTGTTAAGACACAGCCATTATACCCATATGGCACACCCCACCTTTAGGAGCTGCAGGTTATACCACAGAATATTACATGGATAACAGCCCCCCATGGCCCTGATTACCCACCCACAGAGAGAAATTGTCAGAACAGGAAGAGAAAGACTGGAAATTTGTGGATGCAGGCTGTACATGGAGCTAAGCAGAAGAAAGAGCAGGAAAGCCCAGGGAGAACACCTGAGGCTAATTTAATCTTGTTAATGTTGTGTTGCCTGCACATCACTCAACAGCAGCAAAACCCCAAGAGAAGCTGAGGATGGATACATGCCACCAGGCCTTCAATTTTATCCCTGCACACAGGTGCAGGACTAATCTCTTTGTACATTAGTCTAACATGGAGACCACAGAAAGGAGCAATACAAGAAGACAACCATTTCCTCCTCCACATTCTTCCGTTATGCTGCTGCTCTGAAAAAAATGATGTGAGCCCACATACCTAATTGCAGTCATCTCTCTATTCCTGACCCAAAAGTCCATCAAAGGGATTGATTATGCCTAAAACGTGCACATTTTTGGGGGGTCTGGACCAGCAAGAGCTGGATTAGTTGCAAAGCAACTGTTAGACTTGGTCATACATTTTTGAATGCTTAAAATACAATATCTTAACCTTCCTCTAAAAATAAACAAAAAACTAAGTTGGATCATTCACCACTCCAAATCATAGACAACTTAAGAACTGTAAACTAATAACCCAGAATAAAAGTCTGATGTTTTTCCCCAGTGAGTCAGACGTTAATAAAAAGGGTCATATCTTAGCTCACTTTAATTTCAGTGCTTTCATCCCAAAAGAATCATACAATATAACCTCAATTAGCCCAATGCCATGGGGACCACAAAAAAAATTCAAAAATAACGGATTTGGATAATCAAGGATTCAAACAACAGAGAGAATTTTCATTGTAATTAAGTCATTTGAGAACACGGTCATCTTTCACGTAAAGACCAAAAAGATCAAGGGCAAACTCCACTTCATTTATCCTAACAAAGATGAAGCATCCTTTCTCTATACAGGTAGTCAGAACTGGTGCTAAAGATACTCAGAATACCCCAAGGCCTAGCAGCATTTGCACAATACCCATTACTCAACAACTATCACAAAGTAAGGTACAAACATTAGTATTTTATAAGACAATCACTGAGCATCTTTCTCCCAATTACCCACAAACATCCAAAAAGTGATGTTTTGAGTTCATGGAGTTTAACACGTTTAGTCTGAGACTAAACCTGAGTAGATGTCATTGTGGTTCACAAATGAGCATTCTGACACAATGGTTGGTGCTACTGCTAAATAACAACGATTAATAATAAGAGTGGGTGATGCAACTCAAAATGTCATTATTTTCATATGGCCCTAACTTCCACTGGCATGAGAAAACTAACAAATAAGTTATTTCAATTTATTCACATTTCAATTTTGGCTTAACAATGGGAATAGCTACATATCAAGTAAATGTCTGCATAACAGACACCCAACTTCTGATTTTATGTTGAATTGATGGTTAAAATGAACTACACATTGGATTTTGCATATTTTACATAAAATATTGTATTGTTTACTTCTACACTTCACCAAAGATCTCATCTGAATCTCCATTCTTCTGCCTGCTTTTTACAGAACAGTATCAACTGTTGCACCAGTAAGAACAAAATAGATCCAAAGTCAAATTAGCCATGCAAAACCACTACGGCCATACTCACCTTTCTAACTGTTTACATCTCTGAAATATGCTCCGCAGGAGAGATGTGTTTCCAATAATTATATTCTCTCCATCAATCCCCTATGCAAACTTTGATTTAGATCACACCTATTTATGACCTTGCTTGTTCTGTGATCACTTTAAGCATTTCATATAAGAGCTTTCTATGACACAGAGAAACAGGCTGGGTATCTCTCCTGACAACAGAACTATTTCTCCTAATATACTTGCTCTTCTCTTGTGCAACATGCTACAAGCTGCTTGTTGCAAATACTCAGCAATTTCAATTTCCAGCTTAGCCACATCGTTTGAACCTCCTGTTTCTTATCACATCTATCTGACAACTGAATAGCAGAATAGAAAAGGAATGTTAAAACATAAATGAATTACTTAGGAGATTATCACGTCAGCTAAGTATAGTTCAGACATATTTCAGCTAACAGCCAATCTTTTTCATTACTAATACTTAAGCTTTGGCGCTAGCCTTCCTTGTGGAATTTATTAGAGACAGCCATTTTGCAATACAGAGCAGTCTTATCATACCAGAGTATTGAAATACCCTGTTCTGGAAAGCAAACAAACCATGCAAAGCATCAGGCCATACCTCTGCCACTATGCTACTGCTCTTTTTCAGAAGAACTACCTCACAAGAGGATTTTTATGTTACTCACTGTCTTTCATATAATTTTTGTGTCAGCCTATCATTCCTTATAACTTATATTGATTTTCAGTTATCATATACGGGCAAACACAGATGACCTATCCTAATGACTCCACTTACACAGAGCTATTACCGAGAAACAACACACAATTAAACAAAAAGTCAGAAGGGTCAGACTTGCAGTCTTTTAACACTGTAGGTTATTTTGAAATAAAATACATTCTTGGTATGAACAAGTTTCGAAAAAATAAATGGCACTCATACCATTGAAAATGACCCTTGTGTCTCTGTGCTGTAAAAACTTATTTCACAGATGCTTAGTGCTCTGGTTGGTTGCTCAGATATACATTAAAATACCTGACTGAGACACAACATACCACCTAATATTTTAGGAGTTGAACATACAAGTTAGCATCATTTTAATACAAACAAAAACTTACATAGGAAACCCGTACTCGCCGTCGGTGCACCAGCCCACAGCACTGCATGAAGAGGACAGCAGGCAACAATCAGTGTATGGTTTCACCAGGCTTCGGTCACTCCTGTCTCCTCTGAGACACTGTCCATCTCTCCTCACTTTTCAGCCCCAGGTGCAAGGAAACAGGTAGAAAAGCAGTCACCCTCCAGCTCCCAAGCTGTCCTTTTAAATTGTCTTGAAGATGGATGAAACTTACTTTCTCTGAGCAAATCAATCTCTTCTTTTTCAGATGATTAAAAAAAAAAAAAAAAGGTAGAAAAACCCCCGACAATAAAAACACAGAGGCACGTCTTTATTTCCTCAGCATCCAGTTATTACAAAGCAAATTCCGTATTCATATACATCTTTTACTACACGTGGCATAAGGTTTGTATCAACCATTCTGAACTTAGAAAAGACAGAGATGTAACAGGATCTTTATATCCCAGTCTACTGCAACACACAGCTTTCCGAAGGTCTCTTGCTGCTGCTGCTGCCGCCGCTGCTGCTGTTGTTATTGCTGCTGCTGCTATTACAGCTTTCTTCCCAATGCACAGACTAGCAAGAGCATCCTTGCTTCAGTGTTACCTCTGTTCTATCTTGGGCATATCTGATTTGTTATTTATCCCTTCCCAACAGCCTGAAAAAATGACAGAGTCTAGACTTTAATTCACTCTGGATTCTCAGGACTACACAACCACCCTCCAAACAGTCAGATGCTTTGTCTGGCAATACGTGTTTCACATGAATTGTAGGCAGGACTGCTGAGTGGCCTTACTACCTGACTCACATCAGAGGCACAGGCTCTTCCACTGATACTGTGACAAAAAGAACTTGAGAGAACAACAAAACTCAGAATATAAGCTTAGACTTTGGGATTAACTCTCCCCTCCTTACTCCCCCCATCCCTTTTTTTTTTTCCTAAAACAGTGACAGAGCTAATTAAATACTTGGATAATTGAGATTCATAGATAATGTTTTTGAAAAGATAAAAATCATAAAAAATTATTATCCTTATAGCAATAAGGACACACATCTGAAATCAGGTCAGATTCAATTAACCTGTTTATGATCACAGGTCATCGTTTAGGCAGGCATCACTCTTCTTTTGGGAGTGACTGAATATTCCAGTACTGAAAAGGGTTAATAGCTATATTATGTCTTAAAATTAAATCCTTCAGTACTTTACGGCAGTGGTCTAAGAGTCTCAACTCCAGAGCTGTACATCTCCGGTCAGATGAATACATGATTCACTTTTTTTTGCTTAACACTGACACACACTTAACTCTTTCACCACCAACACTTTTCTGGAAAATAGGATACATAATATTTTTTAAAATAATTAAAAAGGGGATCAGTATATTACTTTTTAAAGGCACACATTTTTCATTCTAATTTCATGACTGAATTTATTATTAAAATCTACAGTGAAAAAAATTAGATATAATACATGATGTTTCTATCCTACTTTTATGTAGGCTGTGTCATGATAACCAAAGAAAGGGTTAAGCATCTCCAAAAGAGTGAAAAAAAGAAGGTGGTGCCTCTCAGAGATTAGTTTGGCTCCCAAGCTTAATACTGGAGATGCCAAGAAAGCCATCTGTACGTAGGCAAAACTCTATCAGAAACCTAAGCTAGCTGAACAGCCAGGAGTTTTCTTCCAGCTGAAGATAATGAAGATCTACCCATATGAGAAGGAAGTCCTCTGACTCTGTCCTGGAATCAAGTAACTAAAAATGTTAACGTTTACAAGCCAAAAGTCTGGCAACTAAAACTCGATTTAGGCACCTAACACCCACCAATTTCAAGTACTCTTTTCACATACGATTTCCCTCTCTGAATTAAAAAAATTAAAGATAAAAAAATCAGTAAGTGTTAAGTATCTGTATGTCCTTGGGGACATAAACGCATAGTTAGCTATTCAAATATCACTAGGTTGGCTTTCTTTTTTCTTTTTTCTTTTTTCTTTTTTTTCTCTCCTCCAGACCATCTAACAACCAGCAGCTCCCACGTACACCAGTGGGTTGACTGGTCTCTCTAAGTCTATTGTACTTCTGGTGTAAAACCGCAATTGTTAGGGAAGATGTATGGCTACTAACTCATCTCAGCTGGACCTGCAGATGCTCTCAGCATCTTAAAAAAATATAATCGGACTAATATAATTAAAAACAGGAAATTGTGGATGTAGGGATCTAATCTATACACCTAAATCTAAGTTAGCTTTATTTTGCATCTCACCAAGCAGGCAGATAGGTAATGAGTTATTTTTAGCAGGATGACAGAAGTTGGTTACAAAGACACATAAGGAAGGATCCTCAACCATTTCACAGTCCTAAAGCAGCGTATCAGTCCAATAAACATGCATCTCTTCAGATCAGGACTGCTTAGTGTGATTTTAACAACGCCATTAGTAATATAGCAATAATGACAAATAGGGGGAAGAAAAAAAGCATTTGGAAGTCAGGACTTATTGAACATTACCATAAAAAAGAATCACTTGCTCAAAACAACTAATCAAGTAAAGCTAGAAAGAATAATACAGCAGTTGTATGTATATACATAACAATCAGTTCTCTATATTATAACAATTGCTTTCTTCTCTTGTGGGAGACCCACACATAAATTAACACCACTATGAAAACCAGATTTCATTTATATACTATACATTTTACTTTATTTAAAAAAGTGAAATTTATTTGGAAATCATCAATAATAATACAGGTTTCACATGTGTTTCTTGCATTGTTAAGGCAAACAATATGAAAAAAGCAGCATTTATTTCAGAAGTTTCAAATGCTTCTGAAGCAGATAAATGCATGTTTCCAACTCTTCCTAAAACTCATCACGACCACCCAGAACAACCACAAGCATCACTTACGAAACCAGTATCACAACTCTTATTCAAACATCTACTCTTGAAATCAAAGATTTCATAATCCAACCATAAAATCTCTACTTTCAACATAGTTAGGAAAATCATTTGTTTGTCTCTCTGTCCCCTCCTCCTACCAAATGATTAGAATACTTTGCCATGGCCATACTTCAGACAATAACCAAAACCATTTTTTTTGAACATGATTCTAAGTTGCCTTTTATGGAGGGGTGGGAGAGGGAGGAATGTTTTGAGAATAGAAGGGACACAAGTATCTCCAAGTCAAATTAATCTGTAATTGAAATCCAATAAAATTTTACGTTCTGCAAATACAACTTTGTTTACAGTTGTCCCATAAGACAATGCAGTGAATACAGAAGCAGACCATATACATTTTCTGTTAAATTTATTTCAACACATACACCAGATTTTACTTTCTTTCGTAGATGATAGTCTTCCCCTTTCTCATTACTACATTTGTGGTTTTCTAGCAGTGTTTATAGCATATAAAGAAACGATGATTAGTCAAGCAGCAAATTTTATCACTATCCTTCTTACACTTTCTGGGTGATCTTAGTCCTTAGGCACACTGCAACAACCTAATCTAATGATTCCTGGCAAATCTGCAATAAAAAAAATAAAAATCATAACATTGTCTAAAAAAAAAAAACCCACCACCTCCATGCTACCTTAAATTGAAGGTGTAACAAGACACCTAACCCCACAATAACTAAAAATCAGTAAACACCACTAAATGACAGAGTACTACCAAGCTAGTGAAAGATACTTTTTCTGTGCTGTAACACTGAAAACAATAGGTCTATGAACAAGTCAGTCCTTCTAATTTTGTATTTCTTGTGATATATATTTTTAAATTAACCTTTAGTTAGCCATTATCATTAAGACAATATGAAGGTTAATATTCTCAGTGAATAATTTTGGTTTTGCACACAGGGCAAAACGATGGCACCTTCAAAAAAGGAGGTTACCAGATACATATAAAACAATACTCAAAAGGCTGGCACAGACATTCGGGGAGCAGGAAAAAGCAGTAATACAATGATGATAAATATACCAACAGGTACAACACATAGGGAGAAAAATAAGAACTGTTTTAAACTAACCCATGAGGTGGATTTTCAGATATCTACAGGCAGCTTCTCCACCATATTGAAGCAGCATGAAAGAAAGGACAAATATTTTTAACTGAAATTAAATGAACTGGCTGGCATGAAAGGTTGAGTAGGAATGAACCCTTAGAAGGTAAATGAATGATACAGCTATTTGTATTCTCCACGAGTGCTTCATTTCACATGTTACGTAAACTGAAAGGTGGGAAAAGAAAAAGAGGCTGTCAGAAAATTATCATCATTTACTTTGATTGGCTTCCTCAGCTAACCAGCACTATCTGGATAAAGCCTCTGCCAGCTTGTGATCACTCAAAGCTCCTGGCCAGACCTTCCATAATCTGATCAAGTGACTGCCTAGAGTTAATGAGATGGATCTGAAGTGTTCAGTGCCAGCAAGCTCAAGGCACAGCTGCCCCAACTACCTCAAATGGCATCACATCAATTCCAATAAGAGCAGTGACAGAATACTTTTTCTGAATTAGAAAAAAAAAAAAAAAAAGACAAGTCACAGAAAAATGATTGTCCGTCCTATGCTACCTTCAAGGATGCTTTATTAAAAAGTTCCATTAAATTGTTATTTCAATTTATCCACAACATCAAAGAATGGGGGAGGTGGGAAGGCACTGTTGGAGATTGTCAAGTCCAACCCCATGCTCAGAGCAGGCTCAGCTACAGCAGGTGGCTCAGGGACTGGCCATGTCCAGTTGGGTTCTGAGTATCTCCAAGGACAGAAACTTGCACACCCTCTCTGGGCAACCTGTTATGGTGCTTTACCATCGTCATAACAAAAATTTAATTGGGATTGCCTGTATTTCAATTAGTGCCTGTTACCTCTTGTCCTGTCCCTGGACACAACTGAGAGGAGTCTGGATCCACCTTCTTTACTTCTCTACTTCTTTCCTTTAGGTATTCATACACCTGGATGAGATCCACATGAGCCTTCTCTTTCTCCAGTCTGAACAGTCCCAGCTCTCAGCCTGTCCTCATATTATATATGCTTCAAGCCCTTCATCAACTCTGCGATCCTTGGACCTACTGGAGCAAGTATGGGCATGTCTCTCTTGTCCTGGGGAGCCCAGCACTGGACCCAGCACTACAGATGTGTCTCGCCCTGGGCTGACTAGAGGGGAGGTGATCACCTCCCTGGACCTGCTGGCACTGCTCTTACTAACGCAGTCCAGGAGGCCACTGGCATTTGCTGCAATGTCACATTGCTGGCTCACATTCACTTGAAGTCCACCAGCACCTCCAGGGCCTTTTCTGCAAAGCTGCTTTCCAGCTGGTCAGCCACAGTCTGCACTGCTGCATGGGGTTATTCCTCCCCAGGTGCAGGATTTTGCACTTCCCTTTGTCGAACTACATGAGGTTCTGTCAGACTGTTTCTCCAGCTTATCAAGGTTCCTCCAGATGGCAGCACAACCCTCTGGTGTTATCAGCCACTCTTCCCAAATTTGTAGTATTATTTGCAATAAACTTGCAGAGGGTACACTCTGCCCTATCATCCAGACCATTAATGAAAAGGTTAAACTGTACTAGCCTCAGGATCAGCTCCTAGGGCACAGCACTAATGACTGCCCTCCAGCTGGGCTGGACTTGATGCTGCTGATCACAACCCTTTGAGGCTGACAGTTCACCATGCCCTTATTTAGTCTATCATTTTGTCTCTGAGTATGACCTGGGAAACATATTGAAAACTTTGCCAAAGGCAAGATAAACAACATCCACCGTTCTCTCCTTGTCCTCTGAGCCAATCGCCTCATTGTAAAGGCTGTAAAATTGGTCAAGCCTGATTTGCCCTTCATAAATCTATGCTGACTACTCCCAGTCACCTATTTTTCCTTCATATGCTTAGTAATGGTTACCAAGAGGATTTGCTTCACCACCTTCACAGGGATTGAGGTGAGGCTGACCAGCCTGTGGCACCCCAGATCCTCCTTCTTGCTCTTGCTGAGCACTGTGGTTACATTTGCTTTCCCCCCAGCGTCACAAACCTTGCCCAGTTCACCATGACCCTCCAGAGATTACTGAGAGCTGTTTTACTAGGACCTCAACTTAGTAGTACAGATACACAGAAATGCCTCTCCCCTGGAATTTATACACACAAATATTTAAGTCTGATTTTCTTAGTTGCATCATAACAACTTTAAGTACTTGAACGCAATCCTAAGTTCACATCAAAATGTTTTATTTGCTTCTAACTGTAATCCTTGTAATGCTTTTCAGATCCACTTATTAGGTAGTTTATCGGAGTCAGCGTTTATGAAATAATATATTATTTTTAGCTAAAGGTTTTTTGCTTGTTAGCCAGTTGTTAAATGGATGAATTTACTCAGTACCATTTAACATTCTTTCCATTTAGCACTTCAGAGAAACTCATTTGGAGATATTTTAAATCATTCAGCTATATATAAATAAAGAGTTTTAAGCATCCACACAAAACTGTATGATGGGTCCATGGTGACAGAGAAATTGCGACAAAAACATCTCAGACTTTTTGGCAGAATAAGCTGTTTCTGAACCCCTTAGTTTTGTCTACATTTTATGAATTGTAGAGAAAGAGATGCAGGCCCTCCCCCTCAAAAAATAAAAAACAAAACAAAATCTTCTTTTGCTTATAAAGTTAGAGATATAAACCCTGTATGAGGTTCTCAAAAATAGGCCGAGTCAAATTTTTACTGTTTGCTACACTTTATGCAATACATTGCACACACAAAAAGAGTAGTATGAAAAATAGGGTTCTTGGAAACTGCTGAAAAAAACGTTAATAATATGAAATCTCTCCAGTGGTGTGATCTTTCTCTATGTGATGTTTTATTGATCATGTGCTGTACGGATCCCCTCTCAAGGCTTTCCGAGAACCTACTTTTGTTGATGTTCAGGAACTCTCCCACTGCTTGGAAGAGCACGATGCCGTTCTCTTCAGTGAGCTGCTTTTTTAATGGTATTCCAAATGGATAACCTCTACTGCATCATGCATATATGATCTGTATCGTCCAGGAAAAATCTAACTAAATTTAATTTAAAAAAATATGCAATACTAGCTCAAGGCTTCTGTATTCAGTTAACATTCTTAAATAACAGTTTGTTGATTTAATCATTGACAATGAGCTTTTGCCAGCTATGGCTCCCACCTTCCTGTCTTCCACCAGAAATGAATGTTGTTGACTTTCTATTAATGTTATAAACGTCCTTTTCTCTGCCAGCCTTTCTCTGGAAAAGAATATTAGCACTAAGGAGTCTTCATTTTCATTAAGAAGGTTTCATGCTGGCTGACTTTACTTCAGAGCTTTACTGCTCAATTTTTGATTTTTTATATAGCTGCTGAAGTTGCAGACAACTATTTCTCAATATAGACTGAAAAAGAGCAAAGCACTTTTAGTCTGAAATCTTTTAATTTAGTGATCACTATACTATTTTTGGTAGTTAGCATGTATTAATTAGCAATACTTAAAACCTTCGTGCTTACATCATGTATGCATACATCATTTCTGAGCAAAAATAAGTTAAACTAATTTTTAAATTACCTTTTAATAAGGTAATTAATAAAGCATTGTTATCACATTTGATCCTGAAAGAGGCAATATATACCATCCTTATTATGCCTAGAGAGGTAACACTAATTGTAATTTTTGCAAGCTCATTTTTCAACATGTTAAAAGCTCTCCAAGACAGATCATGAGCAATTTGCCTAAATGAACGCTAACTCTGGTTTGTATCAAGCTGTCAAGCTACCAGCCTATCTATAGGTGCAGTTGTCCTCATATAGATCTGTCAGAGAATTGTAATCAGCAAGTCATAGTTTAAACTTTCTAGAAGATCAGTTTCAAAGTAGCATAAAGTAAAACAAGTTAAATAAAATACTTCTTACAACAACAGGAATGAAGTTCTGGATTTTGCTGCCACTGGCAGTACCAGACACTACCAGGGGAACAGGGGACTGGACAAATTCAAGGAGAGCAGATCCATAAACGGATTCAAGTGCAGAGTTAGTGATGTACCGCCGAGCAAAACAAGCCAAGAGTTGTGAACACAGCCATAGGACAAGGCACCTCATAAAGCCACCAGGTTTTCTCATACCCTAACTAGTTTTTTTTATTATTATTTGTTTGTTTGTTTTACACTAGTCTGTTTCAAACTATAGCTATTAGATGGTCTGACAGAGGAGGAGATCTGTTATCTGCTATCCAAGCTATCTAGTCTTCTTTGAAGGGATTCCCAAACAGTCATGTATTGTCTTCTTCATGCCTGTTCAGGTTCTTCATGTCCCATCACTCCCTTTGCCTGAAACCCATTCTGTCTCCTGTATCCAGGAACTGTATTTCAACTTCTTTTCTCTGTGGGCTCTAAGCCCCAGCTATTGTCATCATTTTTTGCCTACTCTTCTGGCTTTGGCTTCCTCTTCTTCCTTGCCACTTGATCTGCTGCTGCTGCTTTTTTTCTTCCCTTGCATGCTAAATTTCATCACCACCCTATTTCTCCCTTAATCACTAGTCTTCACCTTCTCTTGTGATCCTTTACCTGCATTCATTATCCTCTGTACTGGCAGCCTGCTTTTCAGGTTTTCCTCTCTGACAGGTATTTGAACACACCACATTTCTATGAAGTATCCTCTTGCCATTCCTTCAGTTTGTGTACAATCCTGCTGTTTCTGCCTGAGAACTCTAATTCCCAGGCATGTTCTGCCAGGAGCTCAGGTCATACCATGCATATACAGATGTTATCAGAAATCTCATTAACAACGCACATTTGGCAGCTTCTACACCTAGTCTTTCTCCTTCATTGTTAAGGTCATCTTGAATGGCATCTCAGAGACTATCAACATCTCTCTCTAGTCACCAACTCAAAAGTCAAAGACTTGCTTCTTTCTCATTAAAAACAAGTTACGCATGACCTACCCACCCACCTACAAACCAACCCCCCCCCCCCCCCTTTTTTTTTTTTTTGCTGCTATGTACTCATGCCTCTAGTTTAGGTATTTATTGAATGTATCCCAGCAGTTATATAATTTTATGTATTGAATCTGATAATATGAATAAAGTTATGACAACATTAGCAAGATGACTGTGCTATTTTAGTTTTCTGTTATGTGGAGGATGCTCTCTAGGCCATACTTTGATCAAGATGTGTGATGACCTTTTCTATAACTTTTTAGCTCAGGTTTCTTAGGGAACAAAGCTTTATGTGATTGCTTGATCTTTCCTTTCACCCAGCAGATTCTCTACCCTTTCACCACCTCATCAGCTTCTGCCCCTGTCAGTCAATTTCAAATTAGTTTGAAAAGTGGAAGTTTCAAGGCTGTTTCATTTCTACAGGCTTGGTGGGAACTATAAGATGGATAAAATATGAGATACCCAAACCCCTGATAATTACCAAATTATTGAGAAAAAGCTTAAATTATAAACAAGCATCACATTCTCTGCCAGGCCAATTGTACTGTACCATGCCTATATGTGTGATCAATCATCACACACATAAATTTGAATCCATCACTGAGCTTGCTGTCACTTACCTAGAAAGGATTATTGTCATAAGGATATATAAAAGAAAAAAAGGATATATAGCAAAAGGAATCAAAAGGAAATCAAGCTTCTGTAGCTCTGTTGCTCAGAGAACAACCACTTTTCTTTTTCTTTAGAACCTAAAAGAGATTGAAATGAGATAACCCATATATAAAAAACAACTTCCTGCAACAGTGATCATAACATTTTCCAACATTAAATATCACTGTTAATTTAAAAAGCCCATGTTATGGATAAAGATGCCTTTTCCTTGTTGAAAGAACTGTTTTCCCCTCAACACCTCACTTTTAATTTACGGAAAATGTATTAAACAAGGCCAGTTCCAAACATTTGAGGAAGAAAAAAAAATAATCATGTTTCTGTTTATAAAAAATAAAAGACGGAAAGAGGCAAAAGAAAATGATTATACTAAATTTACAAATTGGATAGCTGCCTTGCCAGTGGTTTGGTGCAGCCCAGAGACAAGTCAGCAGCTGGACCAGTGTCCAGAGGTTTTAGTGTTCATCAGTGCCCCACACATTTCTTGTCTACTGCAGTTGTTCATAGCACATATGCTATCGCAGGATGCTGAGGAAACAGCTGTTGCAGAGTTTCTATCTTAATTGCATTTCACAGAAACAAAGGTACTACAACATACAAAAGTTCAATTTAGGGCTGCATGACTATTTCTTTTTGATCTGGTTCTGCATCAGAATTAGGAGCACATGGAAGGGGGAAAAAAATATTTATACAGTCTTTACTAATCAACTTATGGATTCAGCATCCTGCAAGGGTGTCTGTAAAGCATACTGAAGCAAAAGCATTACTGACACAGGTTTGTCCTTTCTCCGCTTTGTACGGGCTGTATCTGAAGGATGATTTATTTTACATATCTTTCAAGGATATTAGAGGAAAACAGTCTGTAGTAGATATAAATGTAGGCCTAAAATTACATCTTTTCCATGTGGGAAAAAGGGCTCACACTTTTTCTTTCGATTCTATTATGAGAAGTCTCCTTCCTTAAAAAAACATAAATTGCATAGTATTAAACTCCTCCATACTTGCAGTCATTCATTTACTAAGCTTTTAAAAAAGATTAGAAAACAAAGTGTTTGTTTTCATAAAAACATTTTGAGCTGTTACAGATGCATTGGAAAGTTATGCCAACGCACAAGTCATAGAAAATTCGATGAAAAGGAAAAAATACAGCAGTACTTTGCTATATTACTTTTTTTTTTGCTTTAATCGAGAAAATGAACTGTTCTGTTTAATTACAGCCACTAGGTGGCAAAGTTAGCCAAAGAACAATTACCAGCAGCTAAGCAATTTGAAACTTGACTTTGCATCTTCATAGGTGAATATAAAAGGGCGTATCAAAAAATTCCCCGGAAAACAAAACCAGTGTGAGATAATAGAAAGTCAATAACCAGAAACTTGTTTTTATGACATTATCTGTAAACATTATTAAACTACTTCATCTATCTATAAAACCAATCTTAAAATACCAAAGGTAAAATGTTTTTAGCCGATGTTCTGGAAATCACATGGAGAAATTACTGCACTAGGCAACAATAAAAATACTGAATATAAATTCTAAGTTTAGAAAAGAATACCTATGAACACATATGCTATCTTCTGGCTTGACACCAGGTATGGCAATGCTCTTTTAACGCTATCTTTTGACTACAGAGGATACGGTACTCCTTATGTTTCTCAACATAAAAGCTGCTTTTCTTCCTTTCAAATCAGCACAGTCAAACACTCCATATGGTTAAATTCTAGCAAATATTTTAGAAAGACAGCCAGTTTTTTAACCTTTTCTTGCAGTTCTTCATTTTCCTCAACCTTTTCTTGCTAGTTCTTATTTTTTCTCTTTATTTCAGCACATCTTTTTGTTGATTCATGGTTCAACTTAAATTCCAAACTATTATCTGCACTTACACATCAATGTGCTGGAAGTTGTGGTATTAGCAGTACAGGTAATAGTAACTTGAAATACTCTGATGATAAACTCACAGCAAATATACTGCAGAGCAAACCCCATCTGACCCATAGGAGTACATGTGAAAGAAAAGTTTTCTAGTCCCACAATCCCCTTAGAACTACTGAGCTATCACACTCCAAAAACGTACTCTCAATATTATTATATATCCTCTCTCTTCCAGGAAATTCATGGACCAGGAGCATGAAGCGCCCAATGTGCACACAAAGAGAGAAGGACCCTGGCTTGTTTTGTTGTGTTTCATAGGACAAATCTGGCTAGCTCCAAGGCAGAAGTATGGTGAATTACAGTCAAGACAAAGTGGTCTTTTAACCTGACTAAACAATTTACCCACTCAGAAAATGATAATCTTACTGGGCTTACTGGGCTTCTCAACGGTATGTTAAGGGCAAACCACAGCCTCCTCTTGCACCCAGCTCAAAGTCTTCAATAGCCACTGGGGCTACAGCATCACTGTGTCAAGGGACCAGGAGACTAGAGAGAAGAGGGAGCGTGAGCATCAAAGGGGAGCCAACCACTGCAGATATTAAGTGCTTGACAGTTTTGATCATATTCTTTCTTTACAGTAAAGTGGAAAAAGCTAATGCTAATGCTGAGTATTGACACTTTAGTTTTAGTTTTTGGTTTTTTTTCCACTAAGTGAAAGTCAATAAAAACCATCCCACTCAGAATGAGGAGGAAAGAAAACAGAATANTTTTTAGATATTAAGTGCTTGACAGTTTAAAAAAAATCATTAATTAAAAATAAAGTGGAAAAAGCTAATGCTACTGCTGAGTATTGACACTTTAGTTTTAGTTTTTGGTTTTTTTTCCACTAAGTGAAAGTCAATAAAAACCATCCCACTCAGAATGAGGAGGAAAGAAAACAGAATAAACCAGACTGAGAACGAGTCATTCCAAAGCAATTTGCACTGCCCAGTTGGAAAGTTACCAGCTACACGCAGTAGATGTGGAATGTATTTTTGCCCAGTAGCATCCACTCCCATTCTTAGATCTGTGTCGCTTAACATGTCAGTAAACTGCTGATCACAGTGACGTATCTATAAAATCTATGAGCTTCGGTGTCACAGGAGAGGTTAAAATAAACAGAGAGAACCACATTGGCTTTGAGTCCTACCGTGACCCTAGCTCAAACTGTAAAGTTTTTAACCAAAACTGCCGCAAGCTCTCTGACCACATCTTGCAGCTTCCATAGGGCACTGCAGGAGGGCAACCCAGAGGAACAAAAGGCAAGCAACCAGCTAAGCATGTTAAGAAAGTCCTGTTTCTGGAACACACGAGACACATACTCTCCCAGCTAGCTACCTTTAATTTTCAGCCCCAAAAATGCAGGAGTCTTCTGACAGGTCACGTGGAAGCAGCTTATGATGGTGTCCACTGGGAGGGTTCAGCCTGAACCCCTGCATCTCAGGAGGGCTCCAAACCACTCACTTGTGGCACCTCTAGGAGGGAGACAGCTCACCACACATTTCCAAGAGGGCATAATCTTGCAAGTCTTCTTCCCCACAAAAAACACATCCACATCAAGAGAGGTATGGTCACATTGGGCTGAGTCTAGCCAAGGGCCATTAAGGTGATGAAGAGCATCTGAAATACAAGGAGAGGCTGAGAGACCTGGGACTGTTCAGACTGGAGAAGAGAAGGCTCAGGGGATCTTATTCAGGTGTATAAGTACCAGAACGCAAGGAATAAAGAAGATGGAGCCAGACTCTTCTCAGTAGTGTCCAGGGACAGGACAAGAGGTAACGGGCACAAACTGAAATACAGGCAATCCCAATTAAATGCAAGAAAAATATTTTTATTGTGATGGTGGTCAAGCACTGCAATAGGTTGCCTAGAGCAAGTGTGCAAGTCTCTGTCCTTGGAGATACTCAAAACTCAACTGGACATGGCCCTGAGCCACCTGCTCTAGCTGAGCCTGCTCTGAGTAGGGGGTTGGACTTGACAATCTCCAGCACTGCCTTCCCACCTCCACCGTTCTGTGATTCTATGAACACAAAATACGTAAAATTCTATAGAAGTTTTGCCCATACTTAACTTGCAGTAGTCTGGTTGCTTAAAGAAATAATTGTCAATCTCCATTTCTTATAATACTTAATGCTCAGCATATAGAAAACAATGAGAAAGTAATTCTCTACTACTTGCACATTTTAAATGATAAGCAAGGGCATAAGCTGCTTAATTTTATTGAAAAAAAAGTCTCTCTCTAAAACTGTCATTATTACTAACTGAAGAAGAAATATATTCAAAAGACAATTACATGACATTTTACAATTGTTTTGCCAACCTTTTATAGCTATTAAGATGACTGGAAAGTTTCAAGAATGTGCTGCTCTGCTATGAAAAAGTAAACATAAGCCACAATGTAAAAAAAAAAAAAAAACCAACAAAACTTTCCTTTTACAGTAGTTTCACTATCTTCCAAAGCCTACTTCAAGTATTCCCTGCATGATTACGAAACTTGCTGGACTCTTGGAAAATAGCTGTCTAATGTATTTCTACAGAATTGTTCTTTTACTGGGAGGCAAACCATAACATAAGGTAGTGAGGAGTTCAAATGTTTGAACAAAACACACTTCTTAAGAGGTTCAGACTACTCAGTTAAACACGGTATTTCTTTCTTCCAAAACTAAAAACCAACAGTTTACTAATATATCAGAGCAGCTTCTATAAAACACACTTTTCCTTAAAACAAACAACAAACAGAATCTAGTAAGGTAAAAGTAGTGAGTGGATTTTCTGCACGTGATGAGCAGTATTTTATTATTTGCTGACAAAAGTCAAGTTTCTAATCAAACAGAAGTAAGCAAATAATAGACTTGTAGCCCAGTTTCCTAAAGAAATAAAACATATTTCATCATCCATGGCTACCTGACTCCCTCCCTCACAAAGAATTGGGCTCGTTTGCCAGTTTTGGTAGTATTTGACTGAGGCAGAGAATCTCAATAAAATTAATTTCTTTCAGATTTGCTTAAATAAGTAGCCAAGTAAAAAGAAACTATAAATTCTGTAGGAAACATTGAGGGATGAACACACCCATCATTAAACTCAAGTCACAAAGAGCCTCAATGTTGAGACAAAAATCCTTAGAAACTAGAGGCTAAATGGATATCAATAGTTTTTAATTAGAAAAATAAATCCTGCTTTATTACTAAAATTTTGGCACACTTCAGAACATCAAAGTGATTGAAAACATTCTTCTCCAACCTGACCCAAGACCCAAAAAGGATATCTGTGTTACTCAAGGGTGTCACAATGGTTGTGCTGAGCGTGCTCTGCTGGGGTTGGCGGTGGTCCCACTGCCCACGGGGACCCCTCCACAGCCTCTGGTGGCTGAAGGTTTTGAGGGAAGAAAAAAAGAGATGGGGAGAGAGAATGATACCCTGGTGCCGGTGACCTCTGATTAATTTTAAGTGATAACTGGTTGAAAATTAGAAGAAAAGAGGCAGTGCTTGGGGAATAGCAGCATGCAGAAGCAAAGTTTGGAGTAGCTTCATGGTGGAGCAGGATAACCTGGGCAACTCAGATGGGAACTGATTTATTTTTTATTTTTTTAAGACTTTCAAACTTCTCTTCATTTTATTTTGGACACTTCCAAAGCAACTCAAACCAAGCACCTTGGAGCTCTTCAGAGTCCAAAAAAGGCTGCAGCATGTGAATGAACAAGAATTTCCAGATGGCATGTCTCGTGAACTCGAATAAGACATCCCTGGGGTATTGAGTAATGAAATTTCTTCTTCCTCCAGCTACTTGTTGTCTGGAAGAATTCAGATGGCACTGAAGCATTTCACTTGAAAACATTTTAAACCTTGCAGCCCTACTTTGCTTTAAACCTGATGTGGTGTCAGGAAGTCCTTGCCTCCTGAGACAGACCGTGCACAAGATTACTTCAGACTGAGTAATCCTGGCTTCCACGTTTGGATGTTATATTATTATGATAACAGAGCAATCAGAAATTCAAACAGGCGGGAATGAGGGATCAGAAGGAGAACAGAGACTGCAGATTTCATGCCTATGTAACGAAGGTATGATAACTAATACAGCACACTACTGTGAAACACAGCATGCTACAGCTAAGGTATTTATTCTCCTAGACGCATAATTGAGTCAAATTGTGTTTTTAGTTGGAAATAAATGTATGATATAGGAAACAAACTGTAGTGCCTATGAACTGTTAATACCTTTGCATTCCCTTGTAGATGCCACTTTCAGCCCTGAAACTAGGATAACAGTAGACATGAAGTGATGACTAAAATAACAGAAAAACAGCAGCTTCATTCTGAGAAAGAATGAGAACAAAAACCTAAAAAGATTAAACAAATCGAAAGGCAGCCTACAAGAAAATAATCTCTGCACACTCACAGATGAAGAAGGTAAGCTGGGTTCCAATAAAAGAAAAATCAGATTGTGTACACAAACATGAACAGTTGAACAAATGTAATAATGAAGACCCTAAACCTTTCATTCCATCTGTAATGAAATATTTAGTTTCTGTATTCTTAAATTATTTAATATATACATTTTTAATTCCACTTCACCTACTTAAGCAATTTGTATTGTAGCTTAACATTCTGCAGGGCCCTGCCAGCCACCAGCCCCATGCTTCCACATTGCCCCCCACCTCCTTCACAGCGAAGGCTGGGAATTGCCATCGGCCTTGCTCACAGACAAACAAATTTATGTCCCTTCCCACACCCTCCAGCAGTCCAGCCTGGGTGGGAAGTGGCTGCTGGCATTACCAGAGAGCCAGGGACGGGAACCATCCCTCGTGACCACGCGCAGCCCAGCCTAGTCCTGGGCACTGAGGTGCAGCCCACATGAGCACCTCCAAAGCTGCAATCTGCTCCGGACAGCTGCACCAATGGCCCACTTCTCCCCAATCTGGAGAAGGCTTGGGGCAGCCCAAGAATATCTAATGTCATTCCTATTCAACACCACTGCTGAGTTTGGTCTTAAACGGCTAAAAAATTGCAAAGTGAGGATAGCATACCCTTTCACACTGCTAAAAAATACATGAGTGCTGGGAATGCAGTGCTGGTATCTCAATTTACAGCTTCATGAAAGTCAAAAGAGAACACATCTTTATGCAAAAAGATGTTCCACTATCCCCTCCAGTCTCTCACCTACTCTTCACAATGCATAAAAATCGTAACTGCTGCTAATTCAGGAGTGTCTTATCTTTATTTAAGCACAATCTCTTCTATAAGAGTAGGCTACAGCACTTCTTAAAAGCAATACAGTATTTACTGTCCTTCATCACAGTTCTAACAGGTCACTGCAAGTAGTTACATAAATCTTGTTTTCTCCCATCCTGTGACATCATTCATTCTTTTTAGGTCTCTCTCCTACAAGAGAGACAATTGCTGCAGTTGGTGGTGCCAGGACACAGGAAAATTTGTACATCTTATACTTAGCCAGACTCTCCAGTTTGTCCATAATGTGTCACTGCTACCCAACAACTTAGTGAGCTTATTTTTGAGTAATCAGACATTAAAAAACAATACTCAGAGAGGGAATTATTAAAATATTTTAAAACTTTACCTTTTTATACCAGCAACTGAAACTGGTTCTGCATTTACAACTGTTTCTCCTTCAAAACACACCCATATTTAAAGTAAAGGGAATACTAATAATCAACACAAAAACTGTCATGTTTTACACAACTACCTGTTCTTATAGTTATTTTAGAGGGACCAAATGCAGAAGAAACTAAACAAAAACAAAGTTACAGGCTAATCTGTAGATCTGCCTGATCTTCAGACGAGTAAGTAGGTTAAACAGCAGATGAGAAGAAGGAGCCCGGCACATCTTTCACATTTTAAGCAGCATGACAGTTTTGTAGAGTAGGTGAAAGAGGATGTGCCTTACACACCAGGTTGTCTCTTCCCTTGGCAAAATTAAAGACATAAGCAGCAAAGAGGTCCACACTGCTCACGAAAAGGAAAGACATTTCTCAACACAGTCCTGTGTCTTAGAATAACCAAGAACAGTCCTAGCAGTAAGTGACTCATCGAGATGGGTAGCTGGTACACCATTCACAGATGTCACATTGTTGGCATTGCATTAATCATAAGGATAGCAACCTTCCGGCACCACAGCAACTTTCAAACTCAATGACAGGCTTATCTTTTCAGTACCCAGCTAACTTGACAAAGAATAGACAAAATAAATTGACAATTACAATTCAAATCCTGAAGCATCTTTTTGCTTTTCTTTTTTCCCCTTCAGATGGTATGGTTGGTTTTTTTTTTTTTTTTTTTCCCCCACCAAGGGAAATGATAGCTGTAGCAACTGATTATATTCACAGTATAGGAAATCTTTATACAGCTGCTACCAAACATACCATAGGCACAGAATGGTTTCAACACCAAACAAAGGAGGAGGCAGTTTTCTCTTGAATGAAGAAATTGTCAAACACGTTTATGGACTTACTATTAGAATTTATATTACGCTCTATCAGATTGTGTAGATTTGATCATCACTAGGAACCTCAATAGTATATTTATTATTTTTGTTAGAATTTATTGAAGTAAGTTTTGCTTACTGCAAATCTCCTTCATAAATTATTCTACCTGCTATATCTCAGAAACAAGTTGTAAAAGCTGAGCAGAGGTGGGGATGATAAAGTTAGCCCAAAGTGTCTCCTGAATTCTGGAAGGAAACAGATTAAAAAAAAAAAATTGTTATATGTATATTTTTCCATTTTCTTTCCTTAAACAACATCTTAGTTTTATCTTGTCTATTTTTCAGCATCTAGATTGGGAATTGAGGTGTAATACTTGTACTAGTTGATAATATTCATGGCTCCTGTTTGGGTGAATCATAGAATCATGTAGGTTGGAAAAGACCCTTTAGATCATCAAGTCCAAACAAATACTTCACAGAACTCAAACAGAGCAAAGTATGTGTTCCAAAGACATTACAGTATGATTTTTAGAAGTATCATAAAGAGAAAATAAAAACATGAGAACAGAGGAAAGACATTAGTCAAATCAACAAGAACTCTATTGATAGTAATACATAAAACACTTGACAAACCGACACAAAGAATGCTTACTTAATATTCACAGCATGCTGAGTCATTAAAGTCAATTCCACACACTGAAAAAATGATTGATTTAAATCTACAACCATTCTCAACAAAGAAGCAATAAACATCATGATCACAGGAGAAGCTTCTTCCCACTTTGACTCAACTCTTAAACTGAGATAAATCTTCACTTCTGGAAATACAAGAATATCCAACAACCATGCCACATCTGTTTTTCTACTGAGACAAATGTTAAAAAACCTACCTCTATGGTAAACCATAAAGCACTATTGCATCAAATATCAAATGTCTCTTGAAAAGAAAAAAAAAAGATAGATTCCTGCACCGTTGGTGATATTTTGCCTACAGCAAAAACTGACCTAAAACCCACAAATCACACAGGCACGATTGTGCGGTTTTGCTCTTAATGAGCTATTTTGAGTTTAACCATTTTTTAAGGGAAAAAACACACACACACACACACACACACACACACACACAGAGTCTATTTCCATGTTAACTTGCAACTGGACAGTAGGTGTCTCTCCCAAAAACGGCACCAACAAGCTTCTCTTGCTCCTTATCTCACATGGCACTCCTTTCCCATCTCCTTCACATCCTGCACTCCTCCTACAACCTTATGGCAATATTCTCAGGGTTTTTACAATTTTTACAAATTTGCTGATAAGTAAATACAGCTTATCACAACTAAACAAGCAAGGTATGTTATGGTTTCTCTTTTGCTGAAGATAGATTAAGATAGAAATTGAGTGACCGATCTGAGTGCGTAAAGGAAATCTCTAGGAAGTGGTCTTGCACATAAATTATAAAGACTATGCATTAAAAAAATACTTTTGTTGTTGTTGTTTAGGCATTTTTATTCTTCCTTTAAGAAATAAAACAATACAAATAGGCTTAACCCATAAGAAATAAATGAAAAATACTTCACCTTTAAACATTACCCAGTTGCTAAATAACTATGAAAACTTAAACTATATTCAAAATTATCAAGATATACCCAAGATAATGTATTCAAATGCATTCCAGTCAATAACCGAGATTTATTTATGCCACCACAGTGCAAGTAACATTTCCTCTACAGGGAAAAGTTTATTTCATATTATATGTGCCTTGGTAATAAACTGTGACTTCTAATGGTTATTATGATGTTTCTTTTTTTTCTTAGATAACAGAGCTATTAAGAAACAAGTCAATCTGAACTTACAAAATAAAAACTTGAACTTTTAAGAACAAGCTCTGGATTACATTTTATTTGATACCAGATAAGACTAGTCTAGTTTGAACTTCTTTCCAAAACAATAATAAAAAATAATAATAATAAAAAAGTAAACCCAAGACTGCATCTATCTGCCTACCTGCCTTCAGTACCATTCATACGGGCAAATGTTTTAAGACAAAGATTGACTTTGGAAACAGCCCAAAACATAAATACAGCACAGCAGTCTTCATAGTGTCCTTTAAAACACAAACACTTGAAATGAAATAATTAACATATCTTGATGGTTCCAGATGCCAGATACTGACTCTTGAATGACCAGGCTCAATTATCAAGATCTTCCATTTTCATTAGCTCACATGCTACAGTAACAACAACAAAAAGAATGAATTAGATAGAAATGGAGGGTAAAAAATGGCGTTTTTTTTTTTTTATTTTGACTCTAACAGATACAGCTTCAGAAAGCTTTTCTCAATGCTGAAGTGTCTCGGGTGATTTAAATTTTAATTAAGGAGAATATTTAAGCAAGCATTTCACTTTTAATATTAAGAATCATGTTGAAATGTGCATCTATTTTACCAGTAGAGGGTCTGCAATACAGTATTGGCTTTTTAATGGCATTTATCCTACCCTTTGTAAATATTAAAAAAGCATTAAGACTGTAAAAAACTATATTATTACAACATGGCACTACAAGCATGACTAGCAATTCGTTTAACAGGCCTGAACCCAAAATCCATACAGGCTGTGACAGAAGGTTCCCCTTCTCACAGCAAAGCTCGTGTATGAAATATAAACCCTGCAAGTGCAATGTTTGTGTGTTGGAACGGGTAAAATTTAGAACCAGTTAATACAACACGATAAATCTCTTTCAGAGAACCAAGAATTTTGCTTTGCAGTCACAGCTATTTGATCCAATGTTTTTTCAAGATGAAAAAAAAAACTTTTTTTTTTCCTGAACAAAGGCAAGGCACCTAAACCAAAAGTTTCAGGTATTTCATTTTGAGCTGAGTCACAAGAACAAGCAGGAAGAGAAATGATAAAAAAAACAGTGGAAAGTGTACGTGCCGTGACTGATTCAGCTGCTCAGATGGTAGGTAATAGGCACATCTGCTACTCAACTTCAGCACTGCAAGTCAGATTAAGAAAAAATTCAATTCACCACATTTAACTCCATATATTTATTACGCAAATGCCTTGCAAAATGTAAAACAAGATGAAGTGTGAGCTGTGAGGCAGTTAGCTATGCTGGAGAAGAATTCTGATTGAACTTATTAGGAAAAAAAATAGTTCAGGCTTAACTCTGAACAATTAACCACAATCAGTGGAGTTATACTAATGTATAAATAGCGCATAATACATAAGCTGGCAGCGGAATCCAGATGTTTGCAAAGGCCTAGATCCTTGCACTTCCAAAGAACAAACAGGCTTTCCCCAGAACAAAGAATTTCCCTTCATTCCCCTTTACTGGTGGTTAAATAATATTAAAGAATATTGTACATCTCAGAACGGACTACTTGAGGAAGTTTTCCTTCCTCAAAATGAGTTCCACTTCATGACTCAGAGTCTCTCCCTTGAAACAGCTCTACCAAAGCAGCATACAGATGTGCCCCAACACTACCGTTTTCCACTGTTAGACACAGAACCGCAGAGCAGGTGGTTGACTAAGCTTCAGGACAAAACTAACATCAGCTAAATCTCCGTGCTATTCATTACCGCAGCGATGCAGGAAAAGTGGAATGAGGATCACGGCAGGCAACTAATCACTGAAAATCTGCAATTGGATGTAGACATCCTCACTAACCTGCTTCAGAGGCTTTTGTTCTGGATAGAGCTGTTCAGCATGAAAAATAACCTTATCTTTATCTCACAATAATGACAATGATTTATTATTCTTGCAACACAATATAGCTTCTTCGGCTTCACTAAGGACTTTCTCATGCCATCCTTAAAGTATTTTCTGAAAATCTGATTTTTGAAATCTAATAGAAACCAATTTTTGATTTTTAGGTGCCAAATCCAATAAGGGAAACTGCAACATGGAAGCATTATGAGTGTCACAGGCTGCTCCACAGGGGTTTTCCTTCAGGGTGGCAGACGGGTGCAGGCAGGAGGGCAGGATGGCTGCGCTGCAGCCCCTTCCCGCCCAGCGGTCCCAACTGGCGCTGCCTGCAGGAACCGCCTCGGAGCCCAAGGATCTCCTTTGGAGGTTCTGGGTGCCTCATGCTCGTTTAGGGAATTCACTACGGCAATAAAAATAATTCTGCCTAACAGTGAGTTAACTGAGGTCGGTGGTTTTTTTGTTGTTTGTTTGCTTGTTTTGTTTTTATTTTTTTTCCTAATGCTAAGCATTTAAAGAAAGTTGTATCTGCAAAACTCATTAAACTAACTTTGCAAGTAATTTCTGTTGCATCCAACAGTTGGTGGCAGAACGTATTAATTAGTGTGCCACGTTACTCTATCTGCCGTTAGAGAATATTGATTGTGAGTTGACTATTACAGGGACTATCATGAAACATCTAAATGACACTTTACACATAGCAGCTCCCTGCACACCATAGCAACGGGAAGAGATTGAAGTAAAACGGTCTGGTTCCTATAGCAACTATCACACAGCCCATCTGTAATCAAAAGGAATCGTAGCAAGGGAAACAAAATGGGGGATTCTGCACAGGGGAAGACTGTTCGCATATTTAAGATACATCGCACCTTAATGCTCAACTCTAGTGTTAAAATATTATTTAAATACAAGAAATCTGCATGAACTGCTGAAAAAACTTCTTAATAGAATGCTAATTAAAATTCACCAGCTCTATCTCCCTAAACACAAATGACACCTGTATTAAAAAAAGCCAATGTTTTTCAGACACCACATATATATAACCCTCATGATACCTAAGCCATGTGTTAATATCTGGTTACTATTTTATTCTGAAACTCAAATATTCTAAGAGAGCTACTAGTATAATATTTATTACCACCTGCTATGCAGAACTGCTTTTGGAATATCATATCATTTCAGACAGCAATATTTAGCCAGCCTGTTTCTAAAATATAAAGGCTCATTCAAGTTTTGAAAATTCAGTCCTATGAGCCAAAGAAATTAGGATATGAGAAAACTATAAAGGAAAAAAAAATCCCACTCCACTAACAGATATATTTTCCTCTATAAGCAGGGAGGCACCTGTGTGGCACAGTTTGTGCACCGAACAGAACGTCATTATATCAAGGCACAGCACACATGAATGGAAGGTAAATTCAGTATTAGCAAGGCAAGGCACTCTTTTCTTTACCTGTCAGTATTTGAAATCCTGAGAAAATAAAAGAGACCATTATATCCAGGTGGGAAAATACTTTTGTACTAAACGTAATTTTGGGTGGAAATTAACTGCCTATAAATAGGCTTTAATAAATTATAGAACCAGAAATCAGTGAACAAAAACGATTGTTGACATCAGCCCATTTCTTTTGCTTGGGAAGACGCTGATTTGTAGAACATCTATCACTCAGGCTGAAGGTTGTCATTTACAGTCTCCTGGGTTCATGCAAAGCAGAAAGTGGGCGATCTGGAATAATCGCAAAACCACCTCTCCTCAGTATGGGGAAGGAGCACTAGAGAAACCAACACGGTGATCCGACATTGTCAGATGATTGTTCTTCACTAGAGCTGCCATGACAGCTGCTTAAGCCCACCTTCTCACCACCAGGATGGACTAAAACACAGATGCTCAGCCAGCTACCCCTGTGGTCTGTGCACCCCACGGCTCACTTCCCTGGGACAACGCAGCTGGACAGCTGGATGGCAGCGCTGGTGACTGCTCCAGCACACATCATCCTTCTGTGCAATGTCTGAAGAACAGAGATAAGAAAAAACAAAAATCTCCAGACAAGAGGGCAGCTGAGAGCAAAGAATTATGGCCAAATATTCCACACTCCTGAAAACCTACTCCTTGCCTGCATCCAAAGAGCACTAGAAAAAGCATGCAGGCCAGATAAACTGCTGTGGCAATGGCTGCCCGTGCCCTGCCACCATCCTTTCCGCTCTTCAGACACGGCAGGGAACAACCCCATGAGAAAACCTACGGGTTTGGGGCAGTTGGTCCTTCAGGTAGCACAAAAGCTCCACAGCATTCGGTCATCTCACACCATACGAATAAGGAACGTGGACCAACCCAGACAGCAAGGTGCAATGGGAATAAAACAGCTAAAAGATGAGATTTTAAAGATCGAGATCCTTTCTTTATCGGAAACAGGACAGAGGCTACACTGGCACTCTAAGCCAGAAGTTACCTGACTGGGTGTAGCTATGAAAGAATTCAGAATCAGTTTTGTAAGAAGTTCAATCCAGTGCTAAACAGCGTTCTTCACGTTATAGCGCTTCAAAATCCCTTTAGTAAAGATGCCTGTATTTGTTTAGATGTGAGAGTAATCTAAGCATTCAAGTAATCTTAGCATAGATCTATAATTATGCTGAAAAATATCCAACAGCTGTAGTCAGTGCATATTACCACTTCACAGATTTCGGCTAAATTACATAAATTTAAAGCGCTGTTTTCAGAAATTTGCTCCTAAGCCCATTTGATGAGATTATCACAATACTGATGTCAGTGAACGATGAAATAAATGTTGAGATGCTATACATCCTTCCTGACAATACGGATGTTTGGGATACAGCTTTCAAAAGCAAATCATCTGGCTTTACAAGTACCTCGTAGTGCTAGCAGTCCCTATTTTTTCAGCCAAAAGTCAAGGCAAGGCCATATCTTCCAATTGGTTTGCACACTGTGTAAGGAATGTAAGCCTACAAATAATAATAATAAAAAAAAACCTTTAACTCCAATAGTAAGTTTTACAAAGTGTACTAGTGCCTATACAAACAAGAAGTGGGGAGGTTGCAGGATGTCTTACAATGGTTTGTCTAAAGATGCCATTAACACCTATAGGAGGTTATATTTTTGGCTATGTCTATATACAAGCGATTACTCAGCATAACAGGAGTCATTCAGCAGATCAAAGAAGTTGGTGCCAAGACCCCTACAAGTCTCCACTATATGCAGAAAGGTTTTTATTTCAGAGCAGATTTAGTCTGGTCCCCTGGACAAAATATTTCCAATCATTGGTTTGGACCCTTCTGGCTCCATAAAGGATTGGGGGAACACTTGGGGCACACCTGGAGTGCAGTGTCCACTTTAGTTTCCTACTCAAGGACTCTGGTTCATGCCTATCAAAACCATTCTGTAATCAGGAGATTTATTCCCATATATATTTTTAAAACACACTCAAAGAAAGAAGACCCTTTAATCTCGCAGTAAACTACAGTTCACTTATATCTCTAACAAAATAATGCAAAAATTTTCAGCATGAAGTCAAGGAAATGAATGAGCTTTGTTCAGTTTTGATCTTCTGATGTGTTCAAATCTCGCAGCAAAAGTGGGAACATGAGAACAAATAGACTATTTATGAGGATAATGACAATTTGGAAAAAAACTTAAAAACATTTAGATCAACCTTCTTACAATTATATGAAAATGTTTCATATAGTAACAAAATTTATTGCAATTTGCTTTATATTTTCAAAATATTTTTCTTACTGAGTTAAGGAACATTAAATCCTAACTGTATGCTCAAATACTCATAGTACAACAGAACTTCTTCCTGCAATAGTATAAATAACATCAAATTTCTGATAGCTGAGCATTCTATATTACTTTATCCATTAGGACACAATTGCTTTGGGGCTGTATTGATCATAAATATAAGTGCATTACCAGAGAAATTATAAACTATGAAAATGTAAAAACTAAAATGTATTAATTTTAAGCACAAGATAATCCTGTCGGAACAAAGATCTACTTCCAGCACAGGATGGTGAAGTATAAGACGGAATCAAAAAACTGTTCTTATCAGAAAGTTTTTCTTCATCTCTGACATCTGTAAAACTTCAGCATGAGGTATATTCCTTTTTATATGATACTGCAAAAGGTCAGAACAATTCCCCTAACCTTGTCGAGGCTGGCAAGATTGATACTTGTTTTATGTAAACTTAGCATCCATGTCATGCGCATTGGACTAAATATAAAATTCAGAGAGCAGGAGGAACAACCATATATTTAGAAATAAAAAATGGAATTTCATTTTCCACACCAACAAAAGAGCAACAGTTCTGTATCCAAGCATATAGTTCTGCAAGTATTAACCTGTTCACTATCCGTCATCTGCTTCTACTTACAGTTCATCTGGAAGTTGCATACAATTACATGGAAGCTGAGTGAAAGCATGAATAACCTCCTTGTTGGGATACCATTTATAACTGTAGTAAGATTGCTTAAAGTTGCTTTTTCACTGTAACTCTTTGAATTCCAAAACCTATGAAATTCCAAATCTATGGAAGTATACAAAAGATTAGTTATTCTTCATCTCCTCCTTGAATATGCTAAATAACCATTTAACACTGGTTTCTGCACATTAAGTTTTTATTTTAATTAATCTAAATTGATTTAAATAGCATAAAGGACTGTTTTCAATATTCATTAATAAAACTTCTCGTATGTCTTTGACTTGTAGCTACAAAATTTAAAACACACAATACATTTGCATTGTAGTCAACAAGAGTTTCCATTTCATTGGAGAATCAATCAGTCAATACAACTGACATAACTTTCTATAACCATTCCTGAAACAGTGATTTAGCGCACTAACCTCTAGAGGTACTTGCAGCCTAATTCAAATAGAACTGTGTAACTGCCACACTTTGTTTTTCACTGTACTGAGAATCTTTATGAAATATGAAACAACAAAGGACAAAATGAGAATTCTGGAAGCATGTTTTTTCGCATTTGTGTCCTTAAGCTTAGATATCCCTTAAGCTGGTAGCAACTCTACAAGCATGACAAAACTTAACATTTGGGGTCACTGACAGAATATGTTCCGAAGATTACAATTACATGCAGCAAAAGATTTATCCTTAAAGGATATGTAGAAAAACAAAAAGAGGAAACCATTACATACACACATGCTGCTGCCCAGTACATGCAGCAGAATATGTATTAGGAAAAAATACACAAGCACTGGCAGTGTACAGTAACCTCAGTTCTATCGTATTTATTTCTGTGCTTCACTAGTGCAAAAATGACAAACATAAATGTCCACACTCAGAGGGACCTAAGTCTGACTGCTGAGCATAAAAACTGACAAACTTATTTCACACAGAAACTCTGCAATTTACTATTCAAAAATGTTTTAGTTTTATTTAAATGAATAAACAACATCCCTCTGCACTACCTATGGGCACAGTACAGTTACCATTAGAAGTTACATATATTATACATTTATAGTACGCTTTACTCTCAGTGTTTCACATTTTAGAAACTATTGATGACCATGTTTTTTCTGTTTCCCTCAATATATGTTGCTGAGATACAATTAAAAAAAAAACAAATAGATCACTATTGTTGTTGGCAGAAGAACATTAGAACTTATTACTATACATTAATATATACTTTTTTTTTTTGCTTATAATACATAGTGTAAAAATTTAATGCCATTTTACTCTGCAGATAGCTTCTAAATCACAGGCAATAACAACCATGAAGAGCTATCCCTTGTGTGATAAACATGTGGACCGTGTTTCAGCAGTGATCACGAAGACAGAATTACAGCAGCCATTTCAAACAGCCTCTCTAAAATATGTCCCTATGTACCCTCGTTTGGAGTGTATTTTGCATTTACAGTATGCTTTGCCCAGTTATTACTGAAGTGATGATGCCTTCTTATCCTCCTTCGCCTGATTCTTCGGTCAATATCTTCGGTTAACGTAATTAACCTAGCTGATTATATTTCAAGCCACAAGAATAAAAATAATTCAGGTTAACCAAAGTTTTATTTTAAAAACAAAAGAATAANTTATTTTAAAAAAAAAAAAAAAATATTGATACTCCCCCCCCCCCCCCTTTTGGGGCAATAATTTATCATATGCATAGCCTTTTTAATGCGTTGGCCAAAAAAAAAAAAAAAGTATCTAACTTTACATTCAACAGATGAATCCATCATGCTCACACATTTGGAATAATACTTCCCTGTAAGTCTTTCTGCCTTCTTCCTGACATTCAATAACACTTTTAAGCACTTTTTATCACATTCAGCAAGATTTCCAGAAGACATCAATTGCAGTTTGTAGAGCAACTTCATCAAGTTTACACTCAATGTAGTTGTAGTTGCATAGTATTTGACAAGAAATGAAATGTGAATTCTGGTGAATTAATTGGCATTCACAGAATAACACACATTAAATTTCACTGCCCATTTTTAAATGTGCTTGTGTTTTTTTGTTGTTTTTTTGTTTGTTTTGTTTTAAGTATTCACCTTATATATGATTACAAGATCTCCTGAAACAGGCAGTGTACACTGATCAGATCTTCAAACCTGATTATTTGAACTGTAGAAGCAACTGATGGCAGCCACTTTGTAGACCACCCAATGGACTTCATGTGCTTTGTCAAACAGGCAAGGCAATTTTCTTAATAACGCCCCCCAAAAATAAATGAACAAAAAGCAGAAATCAGAAATGCACTCTTGTTTCTTGCAATCTCGGTCTAATGCCATCATATTATAGCAGCAGAAACTCCCCTTGAAGGTTTGACAACTTTTATTCAATCTTCTTGCAGTGTAAAGAAGACTACTAGAAGAAAAGAGATTTCTCATTAAACTCCTTGGGCAAAACAGGATTCTGTGAGGAAAGGTCATGACAAGAACAAAATAAATGAATTTACTGTATTAATAAAATAGAAAAATAATAGCTCACACCCCAGTGAACCATTGGTAACAGTAGGCTTAATAAAAATTCAGCCTCAAATGCCTTGTAAAGGCTTTAACAAACATCATAGACTGATTTGTTAGACACTACATGGATGTATATAATACATGGTCTCATAATCAAAACTATTCTTGGAATTTCTACAGAGAACAACATCAAATCTGCATGGGAGTTCACAGCTACAAAGTAAAATAGAGTAGAAATTTAAAGCATTTGGATATTAGTGGATCACAGATGGTTGGGGGGATATGACTGACCCAATTTCGATACTGTTAAGAGAAGAACAGTCTTCGGAATCAATGAAATACTCCACTATGACCTGCTTTCATAGCAATTTTCTTTATTTTAATGGTAAGCGAAACCTACCACTACACCAAGTGTTTTCAGTGGTACGAAGTAATTTCATACGCTCAACTCAAATTGAACATTTGAACTTCACATTCAAACACTCCGTGGCCCAGTGTCTTAATCTTGTCAAGTTCCACCTTTATATAACCAAAACAAATCTCCTGCTATGTCAGACTTGAGAGACATTATTACAAAGTTTATTTGAACAGTGCTTGGACACCAGCAAAATATTTATAACAGATAGCTTTGGTAGAGCAAATTCAATGGGCAAATCATTTAAAAAGGACAGGCAACATGAGTTAACTTCTATATTTATCAGAATGTATTATTATTTAGAAGCTATTAATCAAAAAAGCAACAGAAAGTAACACAAAAACTCATGTAATTTGGCCTGTAAGCTTTTTTAAAATTTCTTCTGAAAAACGCAGTTGAATGCCATTTAATGTTTCTTCTTTTTATATGTTTACACACATTTCTGCTAGAGTATTTTTAAGAAAGAAAATACAACTTTGACCAAAAATATCAAATACACTAACACACCATTATTAAAAGGTATTAGTTGAAATGGAATCAATGTCACTGAAAAATTCATTAAAAATGACTCTTCTCACCGCTCTTTTTGCATTTTACAGCCTGATGGCTTTCTATACAGCAGAGGATGGGGTCTAAAATGCCCAGTAACAGCATGATGACTGCCTGCTTGTCTTGCCCCAAAGCAAGCAACAGCAAGCAAGAGTAGGAACTACTGTTCTGGCCAGCCATACGTAATTATCAGTGGAAATCTATACCTCTCCCTAGAATCACATGAATACTGCATCGGCTGCCTAATCACGTAGGATTTATCTTCAAAAACACAGGCTAGGTCTCTCACAGCACTATAATCAATTTTGTCACACAGTACCTGAAGTAGTGCAATGCTAGGTTTCTTCGGCTGTTTTAAAAATATTCACTTAGTGCTTCTAGCTACAGCTATCTCCTGTTTGAACTTTGTCCCTGTGAAGAAGTAGGATAATACAGTCATTTTTAACCTAAATAAAAATACTCTTCTCAGATATGTTTGGGTGTTTAGTCTCTGACAAATAAGCAACATTCAACAGGAAAGCAAAGCGCAAACAATTACATTTCAAGTTAAATATGTAGCCAATACCCATGAGATATCTAATCCAGCCCCTATGTTATTTTGTGAACACGTTTACAGCAAGATGCTCGCAACATTTTTCTGGGAGCAGTGAGCACAAGCATGGCTGTATGGGATCAGACTGGCTCAGTGGAGTTAATGGAAGCCTAAACCAACAAAACGTACATTTGCCTGTCTTAAGTCCTCAAGCACTTCCCCATCACAGCCACCGCGCTAGCCCAGTGTCTCCTGCTTCTTAAGCTCCCTCATGTGCCAAATCCCTGTTCTCATTGGCACCACTGTGATCCCATAGCCTCTCCCACCTCTGCAAGAGCAAGGGGCAGAAGACAGAGGCTGTCCTGACACCATGCACATGCTTGTTGGCCCTCAACAAGCCTCACATTTACTGTCAAATTACTGACATACAGAGTGGGCAAAGGCCAGATTTCACCCGTCTGCCCACTGTGAAAACATCCATTTCTGTCTGCTTCACTGTTCCCCTGTTTCTCAAGCGTCTGTATAAAATTATCATCTTTGGGACCTCCACTGTTCTGCCACGTTTGACGAAACGAGCCAGTGAGTTTGCAAGAAAAGGGTATTCAACGAAGTGGAAGAAAAGTGTCTCTCCATAAAACCTACTTCACTGGTGGATTCATCTGAAACACCTAGGAAGCAATAAACAATGACGGAGACTACTTATGTGGAATTTGGACTGACTAAATGAAGTTCATTTAAGCCAAGAATACTTAAAAGGGGGGAATAGGTAATAGGGTACCTAGAAAAGCAGCAATCTAGAAAGTATTTATGGATGCTGAACAATATCAGTTTCATACAAAATCTCTCTGCAGGTCTGTAGCTTAGAAGGTCAACCTGATCTTTGAACCTATAAAAGAAATGTCAAGAGAGAGCAGGTAGGTGGAATTATCCCAGCAATAATCTTACTAATGCTGTAAATATGTGCAGTACTGGTGTCCACACATCCTTTAGGCTGCTGATGAAAGCTGTAAAAGTTTAGAGAAGTGCTAGAAAAATGACTTCGGCCATGTTAAAGCAGTTGAGACTGTTTATTTCAGTGAGAAAATTAAGAGGTGACTTAAACAAGGACTACATGTGAGCTAAAGCAGGAAAGGCTCCTAACAGTAAACAGTTCTTTCATCTCCTAGAAAAAGTCACAACAAAAACAAAGGATTAGAAATGAAAGCTAGACAAATTAGGTAGAAGTAACTGCATTTTGAACAGTCTTTCAAGAATAAAGGCGGCACGATTTTTTTTTTTTTTTAAAAATTAGAAAGTCTATTTAGGGGAAGGGGAGGGGCAAGGAAGGGGGAAGAAGAATAAAGAGGGTGGGTTTTGTTTTGTTTTTTAGCATTAAAATTGACAGAAGAAACTTGCAATGAGCACCATTAACCCACTAAATACTGAAACGTAGAGAAACACACCACCCATTGATATGCTTAAGTAATTTAGGCAATGTGAGGCCTAAATTACTGTTTTTGAGACACAATAATAAACCTGATTCCCAATGTTACACTCACTAAAGAAACCTTTTATAAACCAAGCTCAACCTCATGCTTTCTTCTCCTCCTAAAAACTTTTTATTGATTTATGAAACCTTCCAATTTTCATTTAGAATCTGAAATCACACACAGAATTCATGTTTGTGTTTTGGATCATTTGGCATTTAACGCTATGTCCCATTTTCCACTGCTTGGTTTGCTGAAGTGAGGTTGCTGGGCATTCAGCTACCTGCCCCTCTGAAACCAATCTGCTGTTCTCTGTTTTCACAGTTCACAGGGCCCCTTGAGTCACCACTTACATTTGCCTAAGTGATGGCTCCTCATTATAAGCAGTGATTCATAACTCTCCAGCTGCTCACCCAGGTTTCATGTAGGACCTTGGGCAGGCTGTGATCATAAAGGGCTTCTGCATGGTATGGTAACTCATGCAGGGCACTTGCTTCACCTGTTTTAGCACCAGCTTACTGATGATCAGGGCTATAGATGTCAAAACTCAGCTTGAAAGAAGCAGTAGTGTTCTGATGCAATATTCTGCTTTGAAACTAATGACTTACATAGTTTATTGGCACATATTTGAACCTATGGACCAGCTTGAACAAATCAAACTCATTTCCATTTGCTGGCTTCAGATTCAGCAAGTTACACATTTATAAAACAGGACACACTCAGGTCAGGCCAATGATGTAGGGGAACACACCGTGTCCAAGTAAACCGTTGTACAGCAACTAATGCAGACCGTAAGAAAAGCCAAAAATCAGGGGAGCTATCTCAAACACAATTAAAAGAATTCACAAAGCATTAGCCAGCCCGACAAAATGTGGACATGAATCCCCTTAGAGAAAGCAGCCACCACCACAGGCACTGCAAATTCAGACAAATAAGAGGCTATTAAGAATAGGAAACAGAAATTCAGGCTGCTTGAAATCCATGACTACAAATATACTTTGCCTACCCCCAAGGGTATTATCAATCTTAACATGGTCTTGATCACAAAAAGAAACCAGAGCTTCATATTCTTTAGGGAAGAACAGCATCCACTTATTCTAATGTAGTCTGAACACATGGGAAGATGATGTGATTTCACTCCCCAAAGAAGGCATGATGTAACAAATGTTGAGAATGAGTCAATGTTGCAGACTCAGACTACAGGTCCTTTTAGGGTTGATTTCTGTTTGCATCTGAAGAAAACATAGATAGAAGAAACTACTGGCATGAAATTATATGTCAAAACAAGGAGCCAGTCTGAGGCAAACTAATAGTTTTTCATGTGAGACCTATTGAACAAACTTGGGGCAACCAATGAAGTTACTTTCATGGAGATAAGGAGCAGAGCAAACAGAGCAGAATGGGAAACAGCAATCAGGTGGGGTGCAGAGTAACACCTTGAGAGTTACACTGAACCAGAAGCATCCCCATGGAGCACGGTGCCACAGCTGATCCAGCCAGGGAAGTCTCCAGTCCCTTCTGGGTTACCCAGAAACCCAAATACATGGGTCAGCATTTCACTTGTTCTTATGTAGGCACATGCACACTTTACAAGGACAAATGCAGTCTTTACAGCAAACAATGTGCTCCTCCCATTTGCCAGTAAGGACTCCCCACTCTTTGGCTGAAACTGCTAAGAAACAGTGACTTTCTCATCTGTATGAGGAGGCAAAGCTGGCCACTGCCTATCCTGTAATGGTTCTAGATATAAAACAAACAAACAAACAGAATTTCCTAGTCTTCGTAAGAAGTGCCAGACAAATGGACTACTTTCACTTTAAAGAGAAAATAATAGTGGAACATCTGAATCATTACAAAATGATGCCAAAAAAGAAGGGGAGGGAAGGAGGGAGAAAGACAAAGAGACAAAAAGAAAAAGACACTCAAGATCCATAAATCTGCTAGAAGTCCCTGAATATAAAGGCTAGGGAATGAATGGCATTCATACTGATGTGTTAGAAAACAAGCTGTATTTAGTTCAGGCATCTAATGAAACTGCAGGTTGTAACTTTTGTTTACTTTCTGTCACCAGGCAGAATCTGCTGTATCTCAAGTTGAAAAGTTCATAAACTAAACATTATTTTAAAAGTTCAAGAACTACACACACATCATTATATAATGCAAGTACTTAGTTTCCAGAATACACTGAAAGTTTGACTCTTGACATTCCTAAAAAGGCAGAAATATTTTTAAAAGCATAGATTGAACATTCTGTATCATTACAAACAATAGCATTCTTTAGTTCTTTATAAATGGCTCTTTACTTTTATTTACATCACATCAAAACAGTAATGGAAATCACTTCTAATCTTATTTATATCTAGTTCAAAGTATTAAGACTAAGAAATTTCCTAAGAAAGAACTTATTTTCTAGTGAATTCTTTTTTTCTTCAGCTAATTAGAATGTTCGCTAGAGAATTTAAAGAAGCATTGGGATGCACTTGGAATGAAATTTTAAAAACAATAAAAAGAATATAAGCAAAGAAGTCCTGTAAATGCTCCATGATTTTTGCAACTTTATCAGCACAATTAACAGTTCCATTTTGAAATGGACCATGTCCACATACAACCCCACAACATAAGAGGTCCCCCCCGCCCAGTCAGCAGCAGTAAAAAGGACTTGGAAAACATTATAGAACTAAACAGCAAGAACTGTTCCCAGCTATTAGACAAAGGAAAAGGGTGGGCAATACCAAAGTGAGTGACTTCATGGAGCTTTATTTCTATGCCCTGCATTAAAAGTGTTCTAAAACTGTACGTTCAGCCACATCAGAGCTAAGTAATAAACTATGTCAAGATTTAATGGCCAGGTTTTGAACACATCCATTGTCCTTTTCTGACTCACATACTGGAGGATGCTCATCAGGGCTGACTTCCTGTCAATTGCTGCTTTACAAACCAGCCTAGAGAATGCAGGACACATGTAATAGGATCACAACTGCTCATTAATCAAGCACACTGTTATATTCTGCAACGCTAAGCGCAAACATGAGGCAGCATGTGGTATATGTCATACCAAAAAAAGAGCTCTAACTATGGCACATGTGCTTCTGTGAATTACTGCAGATGAAATTTTGGTGGAAACTGCAAAAATGTACAAAAGAGAAATCTATTGCAAGATGAGCACCTGATGCTGACAACAACAACAAAAAACCCTAGATGGCTGTTATAATAATGACCAAATATTGTCACACTTCATCAAAGTTTTATAGAAATATTATCTGGATCAAAAGATAGAAAAGACGCACTGTTAAAGTGGAATGTAAGGAATTTCTTCACTCCTCAACCTTATAGATGAAATAATAGTCATTTAGTAGACAAGGAGAATATTGACAAACAGGAAAATCAAAGATTAAAGACTAAGATTTATAGTGAAGTCTGCTCATACAAAGAAATAATTTTCAGAAGTAAAAAGAAAGTCTTGCTTTAACAGGATTTAATTCTTCAAAAACTGTAATACCTAAATGAGCTTCCGGATGTCACACTGAGGTGGTGCAAACAGTCCCTTACTAAGAGGACTGCTGTCCCACCCTGATCCTTTTTCTCTCTAAAGCACAGACAAACCCTCAACAAGCAAAAAAAAAAACCTCTCAACTTCAAAAGTTAAGATTTTTCTGACAGATCATCAAGGCATTCTGTAAAAAATGTTTTCAGATTCCTGAACTGTTATAATGTTAGACACTTGTTAATTTTCTTTTTGTATTACTAAGTACTGTTTCATCCAGGAACAAGTCATCTTTTCATTCTGACACAAAATTCTTCTAACATTTCTAGATTAGGAGTTTCTCAAAAGAACGACTCTGTAGATAAAAGCAGTCAGTCTCTCAGTGCCGACTTTTTGCAATATGCTATTTTTAACAAAAGTTATTTCGGACAGACTTCTCAAGTTCAGGAAAGGACAGCTGATGAAAATTTTAATTTAAAAAAAAAGAAAGCCCTCATCACAAAACAGGCATTCAAGGAACAGAATGATACCCATGCAGGCTGTGGGTAAGCAGGCTGAAATCTAGCTTCTGCTAGACTTGGACTACTGACTTGGAGGAAAAGATACAGACCTGCTAGCCCACTGGGTAGGACACTCAGCCATAGGATGGGAACTGTTTCAGGTGCCTGCTGCAGTGAGTGCTGAACACTTCACACAAATGGGAATGCCTTTGGAGAGAAACATGGAGAAGAGCAAATTTCTGGGCAAGAGCATAGTCTACTGTTCAGGACACATCTGCTTCCAGCAAAGCAGGAGAGCAAGGATTCAGAGCAAAGAATCTGATTAGCAGGTCAGTTCATCAAAGCCTGTCTCTCATTCCTGACTTCTTTTTTGTTAGGAACAACACCAAAAAAGGCTAAGGTTGTTCTGATGTAGAAAGGTTATTTTCTATCTGCTCTGCTTGAAGGCCCCAATATACATATATCTCCTTGAGCTGTATTATGGCACTGTGGAGTGCAATCTTCTGCAGAAAGACACAGACAATACCACAGATAAACCAAAGGCTATTACAGATAGAAACAATCACATTTTTAGCCTTAGTCAGAAAGAGGCCTGTAATTTCAAATTGCACACAAAAATCCATCTTATATTAGGACAACTTCAATTAATCTAATATAGATAGTGTCCAGTGTTACACTTCTGTGTTAGCTATGCAGGTCAGCTTACACAGATACCTTCATTCCATTCGATCACTAGATTGTGATAGCAGCTTACAGAAATGTTTTCTACCTAGCTAAGACAAAAAATGGTCTGCATTGCATGCACTGACCAACCCTGCACCACAGACTTTCCTGGGGCTTCACAGTTCCTATCCCTACAGAAATAACAGGCTAAATCTGTGAAAATCAAGTAAGCTTTCTCAGGTAGAATTCAGAAAACAGTAAGTTTACAACTGCTAAAAAATGCCTTATTGTAACCATAAAAACACCCCAAACCCCTTTAACCCAAAGTATCCCCTTGCTGTACCTGCCTGTTCTCAGGTTTAGTGTCCTGCATAGCTTCAACAGGAGCAAACTCCTGTAAGTTCTCAGGTTCAAGGCCTTGAATTTCTTCCACAGGAATTGTTTCCAGCTCATCCTCGGGTCTAAGACTTAGACCTTCCTCCGCACAGTCTGAACTATTTGATTCCTGCAGACTGTCAGGTGTTGGGCTCCGTGTCTCTTCTCCAAGAGCTGCTTCCATTGCCTGCCCTAGCATGGAGAAAGGAGGTGCACTCCTTGCAGAAGCTACCCAGTAATGATAGCATCAGCTCTGGCACAGACAGATTACGGACACCTGAGACCTGCTGCTAATAAGTACATAAAACAATAAACACTTCTGTTTTAAAATAGTTGCATTTTAAAATACTCATGCTAAATAAGCAATCTCTTACTCTAGTCACGAGCAGTATCTATTAAAGATTAGATTTAATTCTACTTGAAGGAATTATTTTAAAAGCTGCTTATGGGTAAGAAATAGCACAGTGGGTCCTATGAGAAGAAAGCTCTAGGCATTGCAGTGGTGATATAGAGCCAAAACTGATGCAAATCATGCAGGTTTATTGAGCTTCAGCTCACTGATACCTGTGTGCTCCGAGGAGTGTTTTTTAAGCTTTCAGTAACCAGCCCTAGAGTTCAAAGTAACCCCAAAATGAGGCCAGGAACAGAACTGGGAAGAAACTTCTTCCAACATGCAACTATCAGCAGGAGGATGGAGAGCAGAAGGGAAGGAAACGCCTCATACCAAACTCTGCCCAGGGTGATGGGACCAGCAACAGCATTGGAGCTTTCACACTCAGACATAAATAACACAAATGAGAGTTACCCAGTTTGTGTTCAATTTAGTGTTACATCAAATATAAGATGCTAGAGCAGGAATTTGCTAATTAGATTTATCCAGTTTAAGTAGAAGATGATGCAAGATTCTGCTAAGGGGATTACCAATTTAAAGTGTAAGACCAAATATTAGAAATATTAGAAAAGAAGATTGGAAAGGGCAAATGGAAAGGTCAAAGGTGAAAATCTGGCTACATCTTCAATCAATTGGATGTACTTAATTAGCTTTTTACTGAGCTACCTGAATTGCAGTAAAAATGGGTATCATTTGACTCTCTAGGAAAAAAAAAGAAAAAAAAAGAAAAAAAAAGACCCTTTTTGTCACATCTCTTAAGCTAAAAGCATACATTAAAATACATTAAAAACAAGTTACACAAATGAGCTGTCTTTACGAAAGTATTGATGGAAGCTTGATAGAGTCAGTACTGTCAGTTAATAATAATATTGCTAATAGTGCTCAAATATTTTTCTTGCAGGATTAATTAGATGAGGAAACATCTGGTATCATATTAAACAGTGCACAAAGACTAACAATAAAATAATATACTGTAATTTGTTTTTTATTGCTTAAAATGGAAATAAAACAATAAGCTAACATGGGTTAAATTTTAGTGAGTCCATGATTACTTCTTCAAACTATCATGCACGTCTCATTGCCTTTCAAGAATTGTCCAGACAGCTAAAAAGCTATCTGTATCAAAAATACAAAAAAAAAAAAAAATTTTTTTTTTTTTTAATCTGCAAGAACCAAGGCACAATGCCACCTGGATTCACAAACAATGATGGCATCAAAACATATTTTTGGTGATTTCTCCCATATCTAGAAACAGACACTTAATATGTTAACTTCTGACATTAGCAAGAAAATTTAAAACTCCTCATCCATTTCCTATTCAAGTTTTTTTCCCCATATGTAGTTCTGCTTACTTTTGGAAGCAACTGCATACAATTTGGAAAACAAAGTGCAGATATCTGCATGATATATTAGATATATTACATCCTGATCTCAGCTAAGAGAACATTTTATTTTGTTAAAGAGTTTGGTTTCCTTTATCCTAAGGTAGAAACAAAAGCATATATTTAAAAGCATCGTGACTAGAGACAGTCTGTCTATCTTTAAATACATAAATAAATGAAACTACAAAAGGAAGAACAAAAATGAAATATTTTTAACTTCAACGATCATAAAAAAGTGCCTCCAGAATTAACTATACACAAGTTTATTTCAATATCGTTAATACTCTCAATATTCTGTGAATACCTGTATGTTCACACACAAATAATAAAACTGTGAATAAAAGAGACAGGTGGACAACACAACATGGTTCAGCACTAGCAAGGGGAAGACCTGGAGCACAGCCCATTGTGGGACAACATTTAAAGCCTTATGTTGAATCGTTGGACAGTTCTGCTAGACAAAACCAAAATGTTTCACATAATTTTGAATAAACATTTATTAATTAATCAAAAATCTTTTGTAATGCATAAAATTTTAGATGTAGAGATTCTGAATGACGGATGCTTCTTGCTCTGCTGTTAACACAGTAACTGTATTCCAAGTCACAGGATAAAAATCAAACACCAATGGCTGAAAACATTATGAAATAGGCCTCAAAAAGAAAGATTGACAGCAGAAAGTAATAGTTTGCCAACTGCTGCCTCTACCTCGCCCCCAGTTGACCAGATGCTTGCTCACAGCCCACACAGGACGCACAGCCATTGCGTGGCAGGAACCCCCTCTGCTCCAAGGGGCTACGGGCCTTTCCTCCGCGATACGGCTGTGCTATTGGTGGCTATCATGTCTGCATTTCATCAAGATCAGGGAAAGTCACTCTCCAGAATACAAAAACGATCAGTTCTTGTGATACTCTCCTACAGCTTTTGTGCCAGGGCAGTATTTCAGAATCTCCAATATAAATAATTCAAACACATGTGGAAAAAAAAAAGATACAAAGTCATTTGTGAGGGCAGCAAGTTGCGTCTTCAAGGCGTTTTTTCCCCTCAAAATAATCCATTACTTACAGCTCAGATGACAGCTCCAAGAGGGGAAAATGGCTGTTACAAATCGTGCCTCTTTAGTACTTAAATTTCTGAGCAGATAAGGATATGAAATACTGAATACTCCTGTCAGCTGTTCAAGCGCTTCACATTTTTCCCTCCCTCCTTGCTCATTTACCACAATATAAAGGGTCGTGCTTAAAATGGACACCCCTGCTCCCCACTCACACAGCGGATACTACAGCCTGACACATGTCTTGCCCATATGCTGACAGAGGCTATGAACAAAAAATCGCTGCTGTTTGCTTTTTGAGCTAAAAAACAAAACACAGCATACATTCGCTCTGCTTGGATACCCGTTCACAGCTCATTCTTCACAGAGCTGGCCCCATGCTTGTAGGACACCAAAGAAATCACACGAGGAGATGCGTTTCCTCCATGTTTGTGATCCTCACCCCAAAATAACCTTCTCTTCCACCGTTTATTTCCACTCACCCACTGCTCAAGGACAAGGCCCTTACCAGACCCCAGGGGAAAGGAGGTCCCAAGTCGGACACCAGGAGCTGCTCAGGGTCCTGCTCCCTTCTCTGTCTTCACTCCCTGCCCACTCATGGCTGCTGAAGACTCCTCGCCTTTTTCACACGGGCTGGTCTAGCAGCTCTTGGGATTTGCCCCAAACCCAGCACGTTGCGAGACCAGCCCTGGCTCTGAAGCACTTATCTCAGCACCTCACCAAGTTTTCATTGTGTTCTGGCTCCCTCTAATTAGTCTCCCAACTTCCCTTGCTCCTAAACGTGTAGTAGGTGCCTCAAGCAAAGCTGCTTCAATATCAAAGGATATTCAATTCACTTTTTAACCATGTATGTAAAGTACAGTGTTTTTTTCTGTTTTTTGTTTGTTTGTTTATTTAAGGATATGCAAGACATTTGGAACAAAAGCTATTATATAAACCCAGCCTTAAAGGCTTTTCATAACTCAAGAAATGCACAGACAAATCACAATACTAGAGATGTTACGATATAGCCATGCAGACGGCAAGTAAAATAAAGAAAGGAAATAAAAGGTCCAAGAAGATGTACTTTCAAAAAAATTTTGAAAACAACCTATTCTAATTCATATAAATATTTTAGAGAACAGTGAATGTGCATGTCCAACACACCTCTATTTTACTGCCTGCAGCATATAGTGGATGTTGACAATAAAAATTAAAAAAAAAAAAAAAAAAGAAGAAACTTCTACAGAAATTTAAAAACAATGAAGCTAGGATAAAACTGCTTTTTTGAACATATGTTACAAACAAAGTTACAGTTATTTATTCTTACAAAGTTTATTTGGCAATTAATTTCAGCAAGGTATAGTCAGGTATATTTTTATTTTATCCTTTACATTAAAGCTGCTGGTACTTGGGACATAACATTCTGATAAAATTCTCTTGGTTTATTCAGGAGAACCTTTACTAGAGTTTATCCACAGACCAACACTATGTCTGAAGTTGCGAGAAAGAATAAAGGTATGGACAAAATAATCAAAAAGAAAAAAGGTGACTATTTTTGGCATTTATCGCAAGAATCACATGAAGAGGAAACAGGGGAGATATCCAAGGTTGTCCATGGATTTCAGGTATCTTAATATACGTTAATTATAAGCAAATACATCCATAAAGTTTACCTGTTGGATGTACCGCTTGCTCATTTATATTTCTATTTACATTTTCTATAACCAAGATATGATAAAATAACATGTACTAGATTTGATTGCTTGTAGGCATGATCTGCAACCTAAATTGGAGGTCAAAATCTGAAGTGATAGAAAGTTTAAGAAGTATTTCTTAAATTGGAGTTTCTGTGCCCAGTCTTGTACTTGCAATAAACAGAGAGTCCCTGGAATGCATGCAATGTTGAACAGAGCAGATGTCGTTTACACAAGCCAAAAAAAAAAAAAATCACTGCAAGTCAGGGAACATTGCCCTCCAGCAACTGTGGGGCAAATTCACACATAAGGTGTCCACCAGGCTGCCCAGAACTTTCACACACACACACACACACACACACACTGAATAACCTTAAAAAAACTAAAGCTCTTTACTTCAGCTTACAGATACACCTCATCATGCTGTCATCTTACAGCTGAAAAAAAATGAAGGAAATTAAGGAGGAAAAACTTAATGCAGTTAAGAGCAAAAATATTCTGAAAAGGACCACAGAGGAGAAACTATTTACAACCAAGGAGTTTGCCTTAAGTTGAAAATTGCTGATATTTTACCACAGTCCAAATCTTCATCCTTGGTATGTCTTTGTAACAATTTGATTACGTCAGAAGCTAGCACTTGCAAAAGATACACAAACGCTGCAAACTAATATTCACCATGAAAAAAGTTACAGCAAACACCAAGTTTTTGCTTCAAAGAGAGAGACTTCAAGTTCATGCAGAGTCAGGCTGCCCAGACCCAGGAAAACAGGATGCTCATTAAGCCTGGCCTAACCCTACTGTCTCTGAAGGGTGAGGTTTGAAGCCCCACTACGGTGAAGTCTTTTCCTGTAGATTCGCCACTGGTTTTGCTTCCTACTTTTTAATTGCTGTTTCTGCAGTAGGCACATTCCATTACAATTAATATCGGGAATGACTGTCTGCCAAAGTGCACATTAACTTCTGTTTCTCTTCACTTTCAGAATTTCTTATACTGCAGAAAACAAACAAACATACAAACAAACAAAAAACAGACTGTATAGATCCTTCATTAGCTCTCTTTGGTTCAGGGTTTTTTTTTTTTTTTTTGGCGGGGGATGGAAACAGGGGAGACAGGAGACATATTCTCAAAGTAGAAAGACAGACAGTGAAACAAGAATATAATCGAATCTCAGCAATTAAAAGTAGCTCACTAGCTATGCTATACATTAAAATTCTTGTCTAAATGAGAATCGTAAAACTACAGGGGAGCAAGGCTATATGAGGTTTTCCATTTGTTTTATTCTTCTGCATCACTTTATAGACTACCATTACACAAAATAAGAGCTTTAAAATAGTTTTCAAACCAACCTCTTGCTGAATCAGGTGGTTGTCACCAATTTCCAAGCTTTATATTGAAAAAGAAAGAAAAATGTCACTGCTCAGAAAAGCACCAAGGTTGATATTAATGACAATGAATGGTATGAGTAACAGAATTCAACTGCAGCCTTTCAAAACTCTTGATCCAATGCTCCCTGAGGTTTGAGTTCCAAGATATCACTTTTTGGATTCTGTAAAGGAGCCCTTGTATTGTATTTTATTTGTTAGAAAATTACACCTAGGATTGTGCATGGTATTATCAATAAAGTAAAGCTCTCCATGCAACATTTGAACAATAGGCTTTTTCACTGTAACGTTTCTTGGGAATTACACTATTAGATTAATGAGATGTGCAAGTGTTTTATCAACTCAATCTCCAGAGCAATGAGTCATTCCTAAATGCAGAACAGCGCTAAAATTAAAAACACCTTATGTGCTGCTGTATTCTACACCCTGTAAGTATAGACCATATGATTTTAATATAGTAGAACAGATGCAGAAAGGTCCAATAGAAATAAGAAAGCTGTATAGACACAGAAAACACTGTAGCAATGTGTGTTGAATCTGTACTCAAAGAGATAAAACTAATGCTAAACAGCTGCAGAAACATCAACTGAGAAGTCAGCCTGACCATCACATACAGGTATGAGCAAAAGAGACCATTCACAACCACCAACCACAGGCAGCTAAATGAGACAGCTGGCTCCCTGATGTTCCCCCTGTACCAGTGGGGCTACAAGTACCCTCTTCTGGAGCATAATTCAGAGCAGAAGACTAATTTAGGTAATACAAATCAACTTCGGGAGGAACTGGTCTTTCTCCATGACTGCCAAGCACACACAAGAGCACTGCCAGCTGGGGTGAGAGCTGAAGTGGCACTTTCTGCCTTGGCTATTGCCAACAGCATCCTCCCAAGGCATATAAATCGTGCTAAGCAATAGTGAGGGTTGACTTTGCACCAGGTTATTCCTTTTCTCATAGAAAAACAAGATAAAAGCAAGCAAAAACAAAACCAAAAAATCTAAAACAGGCTAGTACAAATTGTACGCTATCTTTTCATGAAAAAAACAGGCAAGTTTGCAAGATGGATAGTAATTAATAGATACTCTCTTGGATGGTAAGGATGTACCATAAAAGGAAGAAGCAACATTTATCCAAATGCTTCAGTCACCCTCATTTATGGTGCCTAGAGACCTAACAAACAACAGACTGCTAGCAATCTGATAAATCAGCTCTATCCAGAAGTCCCTAACATACTCTATACAGTAATTGAGCAGTGTAAAATGTTTGTAATCACGGTGGGAAAATCTCTCTTCAATCAACCTGGTATCATGGGCCTTCTGTTTACAAAGGCTGGAATTACTCTCTGTATTGACACGTTAACTTCAATTCCATTTCTGTCTGTTTCCAAAACTATCTTATACTGAGCACCTGCTTACCTCACAATTTCCAATGCTTTTTTTTTTTTTTTTTGTCTAAACACTCTTTCAAAACAAGATCTGATTTCTCCTTTTAGTAGATGGGGACACACATGCCAACAAGACACATACAAATGTGTGGCAGGAATGACCACTCTCTGGGGCTGCAGGGCATTCACTGCCCAAACTCGGAATCTTCTGGGAGCACAAAACCGACTGGGTCTGCCTTGCAAACTCCAGCTTCCTTCATGGGCAAACTGGAGTATGGTGATGGGGTCCACACATACCTCTTCCTGCCTGGGTGCGCTCCAAACCCTGGGGCTTCCCACTCCTTGGGTAAAACCAGAGAGACCAAGGTGCGCCAAGTTCACAGAATCACACAATCAACTAGGTTGGAAAAGACCTTCAAGATCATCAAGTCCAACCATCAGCCTGACCTACCAAGTCCCAACACTAAACCACGTCCCTTAGTGCCACATCCATGTCTCTCTTAAACCTTCCTGTAATGAGGACTCCATCACTTCCCTGGGCAGCCCATTCCAGTGCTTGACCACCCTCTCTGTGAAGAAATTCTTTCTAATATCCAATGTAAACCTCCCCTGGTGCAACTTGAGACCGTTTCCTTGCATCCTATCTCTTTTCACCTGAGAAAAGAGACTGACACCCTCCTCACTGCAACCTACAAGTTCTGTAGGTTCACTGCAAGTTCTACGATTTGTCCTGATTAGGGTCTTAAACTAAAATCCTCAGTCCCGGTTTGTACTGTATCTAGTATAGCCCTCTGACTGTTCCTATGGTCCTCTGAGGCTGAGAAGTGGCATGCAGCACTTGACATGAAACAGAATGCCAGCAATGCACTGCCCTCCTAACTGCTGGGCTGGCCACCAGACATGTCCTGGGGCCACAGGAGATCCTTTCCCTTAAAGCAGGCTGAGCAGCCTGTGCAGCCCCAGGGTCCCAGCAAACTGGTGAGAATGTGGAGGCTGGTAGCTACAGGCATTGGTAAACTAATCTTCAGCAGCTCGCCCATTTGTCTGAGCTGTGTTTCCTTGCCCCACCGGCTGGCAAATGCTCTCAACAGCAGAGGGCAAACCAATGAGAAACACTTTCCCAAGCTGATAGAGAAGGGTTTATACATGTCAGATTTTGGTAGTGTTCTGCTTTGGGGATGACTTGCGCAATAAAACTGATTATATGTTTTGAGAGTGATCCAGTTTTACTGGAAACCTAAGGGCTATTGTATTTCTAACTTGAGTGACCATTAAAATACCACCTTCATAAAAAATGTGAATGCATACACAGTTAAACAGATTTGAAAGCAAGGTCCATTAGTACAACTAAGACCAAGTTAAGGTCCTGTTCCATAGAATCACAGAATGGCTTGGGTTGGAAGGGACCTTGAAGATCATCTAGTTCCAACCCCCCTGCCATGGGTAGGGATGCTACCCACTAGATCAGGTTGCCCCAGTATTCTGCATAGCTGGCAGAACCACCTTGGTGAGATCTCAAAAAAAAAAAAAAAAAAAAAAAAAAGCCTTACAATGAGCTAGTAAAGAAAAATCACAGAATGATACTCTAAGTAAGCAGAGAGGTAAATGTTTGCCAGATTAAGTGTAAGATGCAGCTGCTTGACTTCAAGTATGTGTTCTGAATAACCATGAATAATACCAGTCTTATAAATACAGTCAACTTTTCTAACACGAAAAATAAAATCTTGTGTGTACTGCCAGGAAACTCTGCCTAAAAACTTACTATTTAAGTTTTGTGTAAGCTAGGAATAGGATTTCCCCAAGTCCAAAGCTGACTACCAAATAGGCAGTAAGAGCAAGGGACTCAGTGTCTAAATGACAATTCAATGACTAACTCAATGTCTTTCCTTTTCCGATGTGTAAATTGACCCAGAATTATATGCTGACTGACCACAAATTTCCCATTAATGGAAAATTAAAACTACCTTGGAAACAGCAGAGTTAATAATTTCATCCCACCAAGTTCCATCTATACTTGTAGATGGCCTGCAGAATCAACAGAACTGGCAAGCCTAAAAGGGCTACTGTTTTACAGCCCCAAAATTAGAAAAACAGAGATCAATGCCACTTTCTGACCAACATGCTTCAGTCTTAAGCCAGGAGTGCAGTACAAATAGATACAGCTCAAAGCAACCCCAGGGAAAACACCACAGAGGACCCACTCCCATTCCTGACTGGGGGTCGGCGCAGGAAGCTGTGCATTTTTTGCCTACCTGTTGTTCTGCAGAAGTGATAGAAACACAAATGAAGTAAAGGTATGCCAAAACAATAACATTTCAGACCCTACCTGTTTCCGTGGCTGAACTTTCCCTCTTATTTAATCAAGCAAATACTACAGCAGTGTTTTTCGTTATTATTAACACATCTCTCTGTTTCCTCTGGTGACTAGTAACTCTGAGCTAAATGTACACCACCCACAAGTGCTTCCCCACATCAGCAGTGAGACAACCACAGCTACAGTTACAATCAGGAGATGACGTACAAAAGATACAGATGTTCCTGGTCTCCTTTTACCATTTCTGAAAGTAAGAACTGATAGGACTTTCTCCAAAGTGACTCCAAGCAATGCATGCTGAAAATAAACCCTAGATTTAGCTGACCCTACTTTGAGAGAAAGTACAGGCTGTAGAATAACAAAAAGTGCATGACATCACACACCAAAGGAGACCAAAGGATTTTCTGAGTATGGTGTATGAATTTAGCTCCAGACTGACATGATGAATCTTGCCAAGGTAGAAAGCCAACTTCTGACAAAAAGAAGAATACCAGATTAAATGCCAGATTTTGAAGTGGTGTTAAATTGGATTTCACCACATTGACTTTCAGGCATATAATGGGAACCAAATTAAATGAATTCTGAGTTGCACTCTGAACAGCAAAATTTGCTGGAAAGATAAAAAGCGGTACTTCAGACTGCCAGGAGTTTGGTCACTATAGCAAAAAACCTTTCTACTTAAAATGTTCACGATCAAACTGTAACTATGTAAAATTTCCAGAACTACCAATGCCTGTAAGTATACAGTCCTGACAAATTCAGAGGAAGTTTCCACATTCTAGAGAATTATAAATGCAAATGTAATCATGGAGTTTTATTTTGTCACAAAGAGTTTCAAGCGTTTGGTCTGAGTTGAATGCTGTCCGTTTTTTATTCTTTTGGAATGAGTAAGTGTTTAAAGTCTTTCTCTTGGTATCACAATGTATTTATGGTATTAGCCTTTGAGATACAGGGTCATTCAAAATGTATGCAAGAAGACAGATGGAACTAGGCAGCATGTATGTGAACTATCCCATTGTAATTATACCTCACATCCATTCGACTGAGATGATGATAGTGTAGACACTTAAAGAAAGTTAACTGACTGCCAGAAATAAGGGATGGAAATCCTCTGAAATGGTGATGCAAAAGCTAAGTTGCAGACAACAAAGGAATTACTACTACCTTTTCTAAAATTACTGTTCCCTTCTAGAAAACTTTGCCAAGTTCCATGAAATTAAAAAACAAAAGTGGCCTGCTAGGGATACATGAGATAACTATAGGAAGGATATATGAGATAACTATTAGATAATAGATAATTAGATTTGTAGGAATTGACTTTGATGGAATAAAGCATAGCTCATAAACCTTCAAACCAACCTGGAGGGCTTGAGAGAACTCTGCATTTGTTCACCTGCTCAGACAAGACCCTCACAATGTCTTGAACCTCTTGTTCAGCGCAACATCTGTGAAGTCCACAAAACTTACCACACATTATGACCGGGAGTTCATGGGTTTACATTAGATGCGTACGTACATCAAACAGACTTGCAGAAACCTTAGATGTAAATTTTAAAAAGTATTTTTTTTTCATCGTTCAAGAGCAGTCAGTTAACAGAACTTTAAAAAGTTACTGTAACTTAAGGAGTATCTGTCATCATAGGCTTATAAGAAATGTGTCTGTGGCTCATATACAGTTAATGAGTGTTATTTGCATATAAGGGAAACTACATTTAGGAGATATAATACAGATGGTGTACAGAATATGCTTTCCTTCTCGATCTTTTTTTATATTTTGAAGTTGTGGATTAGATTATTCATTTTCAAGTGTGCCACCAGAGATCCTAGCTGTGAGTGGGAATAAAAGAATCCAGCCCCAATGGAAGAAAAATGACATTTCTTGGCTCTTTTCCAAGACAAAGCAACTCACATATTCTGTTCATAGGGTTTCTACAGGATTTACAATAGTTGTGTCTATTTGAGAGGCTATTAAGGCAGATACATTAAACCAAAAAAAAAAAAATCCATTACATTTTATACTGTTTCTGGGACAAATTCAAGAAAGATGTATACATTGTTTTGAACTTTCTTGAACAAATCTTAAAACTCTGAAATCCAACAGATGCAACATATCAGCAAGATTCAAATATTTCTCTGCAGAAAGCATGGAAGTTATAAGAGAACCTGCAGTTTACCTGAATATTTCTACTGCACAGAAAGCTAGTTTGAGGGAAGGATAGAAACAGCCCAAGTATCTTACTGTGAAAGTTTTTTCCAGTAAGAAAGTTATTTCTTATGATTATCTGTTTGAACCCCATCACACCCAGTGAGTACCACAGTCACACTAGGACAAAAACACTTTAAGCAAGGGATGTGATCTCAGACATGAGAAGCTTCTAGTTTCATGGTATGTAGGATACACAAGAATGTGCCAAAATCACCAAATCCTGTGGAGACAAACACAATAAATAATGAAATAGGTTTCAAAGGTTCAGTAGGCTAAAGAAAGTTTGCAAGTGTTACAAACACTTGGAATACACCAGGAATGACTCTGCAGCAGAGACCCCACACAGCAGTAAACTCGGGGATCTGCACAGGTCTATGACCCACAACACCTCCCACCCACCCAGTATCATATGGTTGAACAACAAGATGAAGAAATACTACAGAGTCTACTGGGTTGAGATGAAACTCTTGAGCAGAACTGGAAAAGGAAAGCCACTGTACTGTTGAAAAAGAATCTTACTTTGGGCTCCTCCTCTAAATTCATCTTTTTTTACAGGTAGCCTTCCAACAAGACCTGCTGGCTGTGCAGAAGTTCAAGATTTTGTCGACCTAGACCTGAGGGTAACATTTTTAATTACAAATTACAGTTTAGTGCCCACAAGAATTAAGTACTTTGAAGTGTGGTGCAGATCCTCTGCATCCCTCAGCGGATGCCCTGGACACAGGTCTGTATGAACCCCAGGCTTTGACACAGACCTGATGATCACACGTTTTCTGGAACTGAGTACTTCACCCACACAGTTTCCATTCACTCACACTACTCTCTTGCCTGCATCCGCACTCAAGAGGTTTGGAACTAGTCACCCTGGTTTATGAAAGACCACGTTTTGTGGTAAATGGAGAACTTTCAACACCCAAGTTTTAATCAAGCATTAATAAATCATCCAGCTAATTTAACTAGAGATTTTAGGAAACAGGTGCAAAGGAAGAGAAGCATCAGAACATCGTAAAATGGACATTATCAAATTTGCCTCAGAATGAGAGGAAGACAGAAGAACCTAAGCTGACTGGTTGGTGCAACCTCTGGTCACCTCTGCTGTCTGTCACAAGGATACTCTGGCAGAATGACTGGCTTCGACTTAAATATCCAACCAGAGCTGCACAGCTTAGAGAATGGTAAAGCATGCATTTTAAAAATAAAACGCAGATGTAAGAGGTGGTTCAAATAAGAACTGCATACTACTAATGTGTACAGGTGCTCTTGAAGTTCAAGCAATACCTATAGGAGGCAGTCCCAAAATTTCTGCAGGTCTCCTGACACAGCATTATAACCTTCAAGCAGTCTCTCTCTTCCAAACCCTCAGCAATATTTTACCTAGCAATGCAAATTCAAGTTATTTTACATTGCATGCAGTCTTTCTAAAAGAAATAAATATCACATGTAGACTGTGTAAAAAAATCTAAGTACTGTTTAAAGTAGCCCTTGCTCATGAACAATTAATCAAACAAGATTAGAAAAATCTTAAACCTTCAAGAGTTAAGTCATTTCCACAAAAAAAAAAAAAAGCACACAGCACACTGCCAATTCTTCCAGACTACCTCCAATGAATCACAGCTTCCTGGCCTCAGACCAAAGCTGTCTCTCTTCCTCTTGGCTGTGTCATCTGATTCGGAGGCTTTATCTCAAAACCACACTTTATCACCACACTTATTTATTATGTAAGGTGTTAACTCATTTTCTACATTCAGTTTGCAAAGTATAGTGACATTTGAGTTGGTCAAATCTGTTACTGTGCTTTCATTTCTTTGTTCTTTTGGTAACAGCATTCTAAATACTGTTCACTCTCCTTCAATAATAACAGGAACATAAAGATTTTGCAAATTTTACCCTTGATATCTTCAAACTGCTGATGGAGTTTGAGCAAACATTATTTCTCATAAGCATGGGAAACTTCATTTTTATCATTTCACTTTGGCCTGTCGTTGTAACAACACAAGCCGCTTAGGAAAACATCCTATTTCAATTTCAGTATAAATGGCAGATGATGGATAAATTGTAATTAATGTTAGGAAGAGATGTGCAAAACCAACTGACTTCTGATTATACTCTGTTACTAACTCTGGCAATTTCCTCTGCAACTATTTCAAGGACAAGGCTGAAAGAAGTTTTAACCTTTTCTTATTATGACCAAACATTTCCTTGACACATTACCATTTTCAAAAGAATTCCTGAAAAGTAAATAAGGTCATAGCAGGTGGAAAAAAAATGATTTTTTTTTTCCAGAGAGGTATGCATAAAATAACATGTTTTTAGAAATGTAGTAAGGGGAGATCACCAATGTATACGATAATTTTAATAGTTTGTAGGAAAAATAATCCCAACTAGCCACGCTTCACTTTCTAGAGGAACAACGGTGCCTGCCTTCAGCTCAGAGTTTCCAAAAGCAGCATGTGATATACAGACCTTTGAGAGCCAACTGATCAACAGTGACCTACAGCTGTATTTCTGTCACAAAAGACACAGCATCCCAAGCTCATTCGGCATAGAACCAGAAGTCTAGTTTTCATCCTCTAACAGCCTTCCCAAATTTCAGAAATGTTTTCTGGTTCATTCTGCAAAATAACTGAAAACTCAGAAATACCACTGGAGACAATAGAAGGAAAGATATAAAAGGCAAATATAGATCTATTTCTCCTTTCACTTCACCCATCCCCCCTTCTTTCAGCTCCCCACTCATTTGCAAGAACTTCTTCTCTTTTCCTACCTAAGACTTGGTTATCCTATGGGTCAACCATCTGACGACAATCATTTATCATATACGAGGCTACCAGTTTATGTGAAGCTTAGAATTAACACTACACATCTGAACAGAGATAGAACAACTCAGATATTCTACAAAATCTGACGTTAAGGAAGGGCAGCCTTCCAGTTTTTCATATACCTAGGACTGCTTCGGGTCCTACTATTTTTCATGTCAATCATATTTGGGAACTGCAATATTATGTGCCTATCAATGAAAAGACGTGCACTAATTTTGTGCACACGGATGTCACTCCACAATTCAATGCCCAAGAAAAACCTTTACTGTAAATTCATTTGAAGATTTACAATTCATTTTACCAGTAGTGGAGCACAAAGCTTTTCAATACACCTACTATTCCAGCAAAGAAAAGGCTGAGTGAGATCAGATGAAAAAAGCAACCCTGAAATCTACAGAAACATATAATTAATGTTGGAATACTGTCTAAATAAATAGGCCAGGAGAAGACAGCTCTCTGCTGCAACTGCCCATAGAACTGGCAACTTCCTGAGTAATTGGACAGAAATGGCACTTCTATATGTTGTGATGTATCTACTTCGTAATGTATTAAACCAAGCGCTCCTGAGTTTGAGCAGTAACGTACTGGTGTTGTGAAAGGCAAAGGGCTCAGTAGATCCCTCTGGCTAATTGCAAAGTACATTTCTTCACTCCCTGAGCCCTGACAACAACTAGGAAGGGCTCTGCTCCATGCCGAAGTGAATGTGAAGCAGCTTGCTGCACAGCAGCCAACCAGGGTTCATTTTTCCTTGAAACTGCTTGTATTTCGGAGTGTAAGATGACATTTGCTTCACAGAGGTCCAAACTGTTCCTTTGGGTTAGACATTCATTCCCAATCAAAACCATACAACACAAATGCAAGCCCTAAAAATCAATATAATATTTAAAATGACAAAAATAATTTCAAATTTGCTCTTCTGTAAAAAGAATTAAGCCAGCAGCTATGTTTACAGTGAAATTACATAGAAGCATAAATTTGAATTTTAAAAGTGACTTAAAATACCTCATTTCTCCAAAAAAAACACGTTTGAAGTCCGTGTTATAAAAAAAAAATTATTTTTACAGTGGACTGCTCCGTTAAAAAAAAAAAAAAAATTAGAAAAACAACCCCAAAACAAATCCACTCCAACTGAATAGGCCTGTAAGAAAAGTTGTCAAAATGTGGTTCTTAACTTTATAAATTATTTTTGACAGGTTTTGCATTAGGTACAATTAAACATATGCAGCAGAAGTCTTGTCCCATTGCAGATATTTTGTAAGTCTGTGCTTAATATAACTAGAAGACATCTATGATAGCATATAATAGAACCTTACACGTCACCACAATGTTCACAATTATTTCAAGTAAGACAATGCTGCACGAGAACCAGAAACCACAGTGAATTTCCTGGGAGAAGCAGGGGACAAAATAAAACAAAACACTTGATTCTCATTCAATTCTATTCCTAATTTTGATCTTAACTCTTTACAACTGTGGGGTTTTTTTGTTTGTTTGTTTGTTTGTTTTTTTCTTCGGAGCTCCTGCATCCAAAGGACCAACAAATAGAGGCAAGGAGGTTCACAGAGCAGCTAGAAGGCTTTGGTACATTTAGGTCATGCAAAACGCACCCTGATTAATATAAAACTGCAAGAGAGAGACTCCCACAGAGCCATCACCAGTCATCAAGACATTTGGCAAAAGAAAAAGCCTTAAAAACACACCATTATGCTCAAGCCTTTCTACTCATACCCTATAACATGCATTGTGATGGAAGTCTCCAACCGTATGTTCAGCTAAGTTGCAAAGATGATGTAACTCTCTACTAGTTCGCCTAACCGCTTAAAACACCTCACATCTGCCTGAGCAGCTGAGCCCCTGCTCCACCTCCATGGCTCAGAGGCAGCCCTGTCACCTGTAGAAATCTCTCGTGGCTCTGGGACACACAAGTCCTGTCACATCATTCGAATGTCTCGCTACAAAGGGATGCACGGGATGTTGCCAAACTCGGGTGCTGGCTGTGGTATGCCCTGAGTAGCCGTAGCCAGCAAAAAAACATTTCTTCTCTGCCTGGTATACCCAGAGGAAAAGCACAGAGCCAGGAGGCACACGTGAGATGGCAGCAACGGCAACACCAAAGGCACAGATGCAAGAGAAGGTCCAACAGCTACCACCCGCACAGGTGCCACCTCCTGCCTCAGGGCTCAGATCTCCCCATGTCCTCTCGTGGGAGGCCACGTATCTCAGACCCCTCTGAACACTCACTCATAACCTTAGCAATCTCAAAAGCAGCTCTGGCAAAAACCTCAGCAGTCATCAAATATAAGCCTCGTCTTCAAAATTGCAGCGTTCCCACTGCTGCTTGGAAAAGGATGTGTTGATTTCAGCTGTATGCAAAGTAATATCAAACACGTACGCCAGTTCAAGGCTGTAAGGAGGACCCCTAGGCTTCAGTTTTTAATAAAGTATATTTAGTTGTTCTCCCCAGTAATTTTCTCACACCCTACTACAAGAAGTATGGAAAGAGTAAACGGATGTATAAGAGTTTTTATGATGTTTTGCCTGTTTGTTTTGGTTAGAGGGTGTTGTTTCTTTTTTTTTTTTTTTAAACACATGGCAGCAGTTTGATTTCTATTCTTAGTAACCATTTGAGGCAAAAAAGGGCCCATGAAAGAACTGAAGTCCACATCCACAGATGAACTTCCTTTCCGCTGGGTTTTTTCTCAGCCATCTCCCCTCCAGTCATGCATGCCAAAATCCCATGCTTTATAGGGGCATCTGTTCTATTCTCTCCAGGCCAAAAAAGGAGACTTTTCCAAACCCTTACTACAGATGAGGAAATGTATAGCCCAATGAGCCTAACACGATTTTCCCATGCACACAGAGCCTGAAGTGCAGTTTCACAACTGCCACCAAAAGGGAAAGTCCCTTTCTCCTCCCTCTCCACTTCCTTCCTCCAGCCACACACTCCCAATCCATTCCTTTCCTAGCATCTTTCCTCCTACTACTCCCCATCTAGCTACTTTTTACCACATGGCTGAGGAACCGAGATATCAGCCATGAATGAAACTCTAAATCAACAGCTGAACTGACATATTCTTATGAATCCCTACATTGCTCTAAATGCTTCACCCACTCGTCTTTTATCAACTTGGTACACTTCATATGACAAGAAATACATAAAAAACACTGCTTTCTTATACTAGCACTACTCCTAGAGACATTATCTAATTTTGTATCATAACAAATAGAGACTCACTGGATTTGACTAAAGACAGATTAATATTGCGTGACACAAAAAGCATATCACCATGAAACAACACCGCCTGACCATGATTTATGGTCTCACGCTGGCCTTAACAGCAAAGCTTGGCAGCTCCCACTACCGCCAAAAGAACAAAGCTGTACCAAAATCACACTCTATATACAAACTGCGACTTAAGGTGGCTTTGTCCAAGTTCAATACATTCCATTCAAAACCTTTTGTATTTCACACTGGAAAACACAGGATGCTGCAATTCCATCAAATTAAAAACCCACAAAACAAAGGTTTTGTTTCAAACAAGCAGATGCTCTAGCATGTATACGGCTTCAATGCAGCCACAACAGCAAGCACAGGCCACAGGCATCACTGGCATTGCTTTCAGTGATATCAGTACAAATTAGACCAGAAACAAGATGAACCTAAAAAAATATGCCCAGACAGTAACTTCAGAAATAAAAGATGATAAAATTAAGCTGAGCAACAGGTATATATTTTCATGTACTACAATCAGTGTTTGCACAATACCTCTAGAAATTTCTGACACACACCATTTTGTTATGTATAAAAGCTAAAGGCAAGCCTGAAAAGCTCCTTTTTTCTCTACAAGCCAAACACGTCTCATAATTAAAAGTACATAAAGACTCATAAAGACTATAAGAATATATTTCATTGCAAATGAGTGGGTTTCTTTTTTTTGTTTGTTTGTTTTAATTTATATATTCTGGCTAGCCACAGTCTTGTTCACACACAGTCTTCATGAAGCAAGAATAGTCCTTGCAGAGAAAGCATAAGCAGTTTTTCAGCTGAAGATTGTTAGTCCTAGGCACTAAGACCAAAGCTAACATCTGTCCCCAGTCTGCAGTACCTCTTCGTGGCTCAGCCTGTAAATGCACAAACTGGCAGGCCCTGTGTACGACCTGAATACAACAGCTCTTCCTCTCATGAAAAGGAAAAATCAAAGCTAAGCTCTATATCTGGAAGAAAATCAATTAAAAGAACAGGAATACATTTTTGACACAGCCTGAATCTCTAGTGAACTCAAACCTAGAGGCTTGTTTATGAACAAAACTAAGTCAATATTTTCAAATAGTTTTTTAGTGCAAATCTTAGTTTTACCATTCATAAAATTCAATAGGTAATTACACAGCTAGGCAAATGTCCTTAGAGGAAAGTAGCAGAATAATGAATTCCCTACATAATTATTTATAGCTGTGTTTTTGAGTGAACACAGTGTAACAGGCATCAAGACAATATTTAAAGGCAAAAAAAAAACAGATTTGTAAAACCTTAAATATTTCAGTAAGCAAGTCCATAGTCCACAGTCTATTTCACAACCTAATCTGTCTTTGCAATACGTAGAAATCTCAACAACTTAGACAGCCTCTGTGATTAATCGTTAGGATTTAAAATAAAACCTCGACAAAGACAGGTCCAGAAGTGCAACCACAAAATATGTAATGTTATCAGAACATGCAATTTGCTTAAAATAATGTTGCTGGGAAGTGCCACAATGTTGTCTGCAAAATATTTTGTCTGATCTGTATTTTGAAAAACCCTTGGGAACAAAATCATTACCATGCATCAGTCAAAATGGCAGCAAGAACAGATCAGATCCAATTCAGTCTTTCATAGCTAACCCTAAGAACAAGCTGCTTATCACTCCAAAGCTCAGAAAAGATGATGAAAACTATATAACACAATGTTCTTTAGCTCCCTAAAGACAACTGATTAAAGTTAGGTAGAAGCTGATTAAAGCATGGTGTGCAATGAGGCTTCTCCTTTCCAAATACACTGCTTAATTGCCAATACGAGTTCAAAACATGAGACAGGGAAAAAAAAATTTCCCTCTCCTGCTACTGAAAAATCAAGCAGGAGCTGCTTACAAGCGGAAGGATGGCCAAGTTGTTATTTTCTTAAGTTCCATCATCATAAATAATATTCTGGAGACAAAACTAAACAAGTAAGTCTGCTAATATTAACAGATTGGAATACGATCCAAAGCATTCCCCTAAAACCTTACAGGTTTTCAGTATCACAAGTAAAAACCAGAAACAAAAATCTGTAACAATAGAAAAAATTCACAGTACAGATGAAATTCAACTGGACTGAAAAAAAAAACATTTTTAAATTTGTATTTTATATATACAAAATTGCTCTTGCTTCAGTTTAGTGTTTCCTTTATATACATTAGTAACAACACCAGATAAATGCCTCTGCTCTATTTCAGTACTTTGAAAAACAAATCTAAATGGAAAATATCATTGTGCACAGGGTTGTGCAGAGTGCGTTTCATCCTCCTTATACAACAGCAGGAATTTTCAAGCAATTTGAATAAAATGTTACTTTGTTCTCTCTCATTCAAATAAAACGAAGTTGGCATCACTTTTACTACTGTAGTATTTGGTATGCACTGCAGGAAACTTGCCAGGTACACATATTGGAGCCAGAGGTACGTATGTCCTTAACGAAATAGTAAAATGCAAACACAATAAAGCTTTGTCAACATAAGTAATAGACACTAACTCCCTTCTCCTGCAGCAGCTTTAACTCAAATGGCCAGTACTTCCCTGGATTCAAATGACTGAATCCTATATGCAACTTGTTCATGCACAATATCTCCACTGTCTTACACATACACAACATTTCTTCAGGACTAGACATATTTGTTTTCTCTTATCCAGCACCATTTCAACATCAATTTCTGCAACAAGAACCCATGTGCCTTTCCCAGCTCTCCCAGTTTAAGGCCAGGCTAAAGATGACGCAAAAACACCTTCCAGACATTCTTCCCTCATTATGAGTAATGTAGTCAGCCCTTGGCAATAAATGTTCAGGACAACCCCAGGATTCATTCTTGAGTGCAGAAAGGAGTATTTGTAGAGATGCACATAAAAGTTGCAGGACAAATTCAGAAGTAAATGCAAAACGAGACAGGAAGCAAGAGGAAAGAAATCAAGGAACAAAAGTCAGCAATAGGCACCAGGAGCACTGCTGAAACAAACAGGTTGTGCGTATCCCACATATAAATCACAACCACTGCCAAAAACCCTACAAACCCCTCTCAAAGCAAAAACTGACTGTCCAGTTTTAAGGTAACACTAAAACAAAATAAAATAAATGAGTGTATTGATTCTACTGGTTTTGGATTCATTTGTCCACTGCTCTTCTGCAGCGTTCACTCATCTCAGGAGAAACACCAAATTCTTGGATTCACGTTTTCTCCTGTAAATAAATGGTTATGGCAGAACAATTACATTCATTTATACTGCATAAGATATCCTCCAAGCAAGACGGAGGCACAGAGCAGGCAATATGCAGCACTGAGGGAAGGGCAGAGCAGCTGAGCCGGCAGAAAACAAAAGCAGCCATTCTGCTTAATGTGCAGGGCACCCTGGTCATCCTGGTGGCACATCTTCATTAGCACAGCAGAAAAGCAAGCTGTCCCAGGAGGAGGATCAGAGCAGGTAAGCCTGTTGAAGATGCAATCCAAGCTCTGAAATAAATCTTGTAGCAGCAACTGTGAAGACGCACTTCTCCCATACATCTGCTACAACTCAAACTCTACTTGTACATGATTTACTAGGAATGTTTTGTGATTTTTTTTTTTTTTTTAAATTTTCAACAATGCTGTAAAACAAATATTTATCCATTAACATCCCTTCATTATCTTCAGAGACAATACCATTTCAAAACTGAGCTTTACTTCAGCAATCTGTTAAATCTCTGATTTTTCCCTGAAGCTCATTTCACCCTTCAGTCACTTGTATTATATCAGTTGTGTAACTACTAAACTAGGATTTACCTCAGGGAACTATATAAATCTCCTCTGTAAAAATCTGCACTTGAGGTAGTCATGGTCTATGTTCCCTTCATAGCCATGGAAAAGATACAGACACTTTTAGACTATAGCTCATCTACCCTGATTTATAAGCTTGTTTTAAAAGATTTGATTAATCATGCCCACTATAGAGTCAGCCAGATCTCCATTGACTACGGGAATCCACCCCAACATCTATATGGAGTTTGATGATCCATCCTCCTTGTCCTGCTCCCACGAACGATAGCAAGAAGAGATACTTAAGACCAATTTCAGACCTCATTTAAGTAAACAAGAAAGGCAAAGAACTGTGTGCAGCTGGTGTAAAATAAACACTCTTATTCTGCTAAAAATGTTCCAAGCTGAGCTCAACATCCATGAGGAGCTAAGGAAAACAGCAACACAGATTTCCTTACAAAGAATGTTTGCGACAGAGAGATCTGTTGCCACCCTCAAACACTACCTTGACTGCTTTTTTTCAGAGTATTTTTAAACACGACAAGATGTCATAAATTATTGATTTATTGATCCAGGGTTTCCACCTTCATTCTGTTTACGGTCACTGACAAACTTTCATGATCAAGTAATATTTCACACTTACATCCAACAGACACTGAAATGTAAGAGGGACCTGCCTTTATCAAATCCACAGCCTATCACAAAACCTGCTAGCATGACCAGAGCAGGACAAAACAGAAACATTTTGTAAACAGAAGATGCATACTGAAACAACCAATGCAACAGCAGTGGAGTCGCTGAATGTTTTGAGGTCGAGACACATGCAAGACGAGCAGGTAGAAAGGGAAGTCTGGTGCCTCCTTATGGTAAAATAAAACCTCTGCAATGGAACCTCCTGAATTCCAGAAAGCCTCCAAAAAAAAAAAAAAAAAGATGACAAAGTCTACATTTGTAAAACCACAGCTTAAATCAGCAGGGCACGAAAAACTGTATTTCTGACTCTTTGGACAGGCGTGGTCAATCTACTGCTCCAGGCACCCTTCACACTCTCCAGGTTTTCTCTACCGTAAGCACACAGAAACTCACTCTCCTGTGCAAGCATAGCCTCAGTAGCACCGGTCTGCAGCCAAAGACCACACCGGGCTCTGGATACCCTTCACTGCCTTTCTCATCACCTCTGTTGACCAGCTTCATCTGTTCTCCAAGCACCTACACAGGTCTTGGATCCCCATGAGGCTCTGTGTGAGGGGGCACCCCAAACACACACGTGCAGGCACAGGCTGTGGGAGCCTACAGCACCCTCCATCCTCTACAGGCCTCTCAGCATCCCAGCGATGGGCACAATGCTGCCAGGGATTTCCCCTCCAACCCATGTCTTAAAACAATGCTGGGATGTGGGAGGAAAGCATCGAAGTTAACACTGCCTCGCACAGCACTATTTTAAGCAGGAAATCCCCAGGACTGGTAGGGTTTTGATGCTTTCTGCCGAATGTTGCCACTTTAGGCACTCCCATCAGACTCCACCTCCTCCTCTAGCTTTAATCACCTGATGGCATTACAGAAACAAAAATAATGAAAACTACTATACATGGAAATGAATAAGAAATGAAAAAGTATTTTTCTGCCAAGATCAAAACAATAGCAACCAAATATTTTTCCTTCTGTTGGCAGAGACTTCTGCTATTTCTCAGGCTACAGTATCACTCTTTGACAATTTATAAAAGAAAATTATTTGAACATTAACAGCAGCAAGTCATCCAGTCTTAAGAGCTGAAAAACACATACCTGGCGTACAAAACTGTTAGAGGTAGTGTCAGAAGATGTACTCCCATCTGATCCTTTAAATCGGTTTTTTCTTCTTGCCCCTTTACCGTAAGACTGTTAAAAAATAAAAATAAAAGATTAGAAACATGAGTTAGTTTGTGTTGCATAGACAGGTCTCAGTACAAGCATTACCCATGACTGCTAGACTAGCAGGGATTCAAATGATCAGCTTTGTGCCAATTAACAAGCACACATTCAGTAAGTAACCGATGGGACTACGTGCGTAAGTGCTTGCTAACAAAACTAGACTTGGCCAATTGAGCCCTGAATGTTTATTTTTTCACATTCAGGTTTGGAGAAGCATTTATAGACTGGTATATTTGTTGTATTATTCACACAAGGCATAATAAGTAAAAAATCCAGTTTGTTTTGCAGCTAGCTTAAATACATGAGCTAGGAAAGGCAATACTGGACCAGTCTCGAGCATGTCACAGCTACAAGCCAAGTCAGCCGAGGGAACGGTAAACAGTAAGAAGTGATCAACAACTTGCTGATTCAGATACAATCCTACATCTGAGAAAGAACATATAATCAACAATAAAAAAAAAAAGTTGGAGTAAGAAGTAGCATAATAAATAAAGGACTACATATGTAACTGAAAAAAGGATATATATACATATAACTAAAAAGGCATCATTTGTATCTATTAGGAAATCAAAAAGAAAAAGGGAGAAATGGCTGGCTGAAGTAAAAATGATTAAACTATGTTTTAGAAACACAACAAATGGCTGCCACCCCTCCCCACAAGTTATTTGTTCTGTGAGATGAACACAAACCACCAATAAATATAGTAGAACAAATTTCAAAAAACATGAGAGTTTAAAACCATGCTATTCGCAACCATTTATTTTTGGGATGACTGAACCATGCCATGACACCAGCCTGAACCCTTCCCAAGGCCTACCTTCCAGGTAAAGCAAAATCTTGCAGATTTGTTCTGCACAACTTACTGCCCTTTCTATCTAGTCATACTTCTTAAGTTCATCTAAACTTACATCAAAATCATGTCTTGACTACTTCAAATATTATTTTTCTTGAGACTGATAAATGCTATTTTTTCCTCACACATCACTCTGCTCTAAAGGTCATTTTACTAATCCATCTCTCTGGATCACGTCTCCTGTCTTTAAATACCTCCCACAGTTGCCTGCAATAAATAGGGTCTTTGTCTTCGCTTTCAAGGTCCGCCTTGGCCTATTCCCAATCTTAGCTCTCATCTTGCATTCAGCACTGAACTTTCAAGTTCCACAATAAGTCAGGGAGAGGAGTTAAAAAACAAAAAACAAACAAAAAAAAAACCAAAAAAACCACCACCAGCCTCCATCATCTGCATGCTAAATTTTCAGTGACTTGTTTCATACCTTCCCCCAGACTATCTCACAATCCTTCTCCCAAGAATAAAAATTCCTTTACAGAAATCTCATTGTTCTCCTTAAAATACAACAACAACAAAAAAACTCTCTTGATAATAGTATGCTACTGTGCTGATACCTCACAACATTACACTAATTAATTATATTATTTATCCATTATTATTTCCTAGAATTCCAAGTCCATGCATCCGCATCCTGCTGCTGTCTTTGGCCATAAGCTGCTGTTGGTCCTGGGTTTAGACAATGAGAAAACTATGCTCAACTTATTGGAGAACGTGCCTGTGAATGTGTTACAACACAACACTCCTGGCAAGCTGGCCCTGAGACAGCAAACCCTGGGACAAACTCTGCTTGGGTGCATAAAGCGTGTCCTTCCCTGGGTTTGGGCAATCTTCAGAGCACCATGCTGAGCTTTGGGCATGAGTCCCATCAGTTTTCATAACAGGGAAGGATGGGCTCCTGTGCAGGCTCGGAGACACACTTAAAATCTCATATCGGCAGATTTTTAAGATCATGACTTCAAAATCTGAGCTTGAACTCTTAGCTACAACATGATAAATATGACAGAATACTTTGGAGTCTAAAAGTAATTGTGGAGGATGACAAATAGCCACTACTAACTTAAGATCATTTTTCAAATCAATAAATGCAGATAACTTGCCTCCAAGAGATGCAGCAAAGCAATCTCAGGCTGTATCTGGACCATTAATGTTGACTCTGGGGAACTTCAGAGTACTGGCTGAACTCTTGTATTATATCAATATTTTAAAAAGTACTCGAGTACTTTTGTACTCAAAAAAAAAAAAAAAGAAAGCGACTCAAGTAACAATAGATCTGTCAGCCTGACACTGATTCTCAATAAAATAATTTAATATGTTACGTTACTGAATTAACACCGACTTAGGAGCTACAATTTTCCCCCAAAACATAGATTTACGGCAAAGCTATTTTGCCAAATTAATATGACTTTTACAAAAAGAGAGGTTGTGGAGTCTCCGTCCTTGGAGATCTTCAAAGGCTGTCTGGACAAGGTCCTGGTCAACCTGGGTATCCCCGCTTCAGCAAGGGGGTTGGACCAGATGACCTCCAGATGTCCCTTCCAACCTCAGCCATGCTGCGATTCTGTGAAAACTGAACTGCACGTGAATTGGTACTATATACATGTTGCTTAGGGCAGAACTATACAAAAATCAGCATGCTGCACATTATGGGGATGAAAGTATGACTTTCTGATGAGTCAAGTAAGTCATAAAACATAAAATGAAAATTGAATGAGGAATGATTTCACATGGTTGCATTTCTAAACGGGATCTTTGACAACAGAAGAACATTTTGGTGATACAAAGGACTTCATAGATCTGTAAGAATAAAGAGTAGATTGGAAGCACTGTTACCAGTAAATTATTCAAATTATTTTCCAGTTACTGTTAGAAGAGACAGTTCCTCGAGAACCATCTTTTTCCACACAATATGACAGAATATTAAGGTACATAAAATATATTAAAAAATATCTTTGACATTGACGGTCTTTAAATAAAATAACTTATTTAAATCAAAATTTACCAATTATTTACTGAAGTGAATATGACAGCACAGTTACCTGCCAACATTCTGACCCTCTTTTCTCCATTTTTTGTGGAAGGATACTAGAACATATTTACAAAAAAATAAAGAATTCAAAACATGCACATACCAGCTCAAGAGTATAAAGAAACTACATAAAGATCACAGTATCTAGGCAATTTCATAAATAATGTACACTATAGTATTGTGTAATCCCCAAGGAGATACTAGAAAAATGTAGATATATTCTCTTCCAAATTCACATTCCTGTATTTGTACCCAGTTTCTTCAATATTTACTTTACTTATAGAATCATATTATTCAGTTTTATAATGCAAAAAAAAAATTACTATACAGGCAAAACAGGGACTGTATCTAGAGTTATGAGGATAAAATAAACAAAACCAGAATAAAAATGCATTACAAGCACAGACAAGCCGTTTCTCTACCTGTGTAGCAACAACTACAAGTATTTATTGCAGGCAACATCACAGTGCAAATCCTCCTCAAACTCATATTTACCTTGATTTTTCAGTTGCTGTTTTTTTATTGTTTGGGGTTTTTTTTTTTTGTGCACAGCAGCCTGCACATTTTTGTTCTAGTCTTATATAAGTGAAAACTATTAAAGGACACAAACTGAATGCTAACTTGACACAAAAGAAACGACTGACGGGATGGCAGGCCATGTCTACAGGGTGTAGGGACAGCTGCTTTTTTGCATGGAATGATTCTGAATTAGAGGAAAGAGGGGACAACTTCAGCATGTGGGAAAAGTCTGATTTGACGGCTGTTCTCGTTATCTTAAAGGATACCAATCTGGAATTACATTTGTCTTCTAGGCCTTTCAAGCTCATTCCCACAGTCAGAAATGTTTGAAACTTTGTTCTAAACATGTGATAAGACTTCCACAAACAAACAGATTTCAAAAATGATTAAATGTCTCTGTCATGTGGAGAATCATGAATACTCATCATGTTATATTCATTATGTTTTGCTTTTTTAATGTATTCTTTCCATAAGAGCTTAATGCAAGAACAAGACGTTTTTTCAAAATAAAAATAAAAAAAATCTACCAGTTACTTGCAATTCTGGGAGAAAAAAAAAAAAAAGATTTTTTTTTCCACAATGAACCCAATATGTTACTGTGATTTTCATATTAAAATTAGCTGCCTTATCTATGTTCTGTGCAGCAGTTGGCTGTAATTAGGTAACTAAAAATAAAGGGCTGAATCACGACATGCGGACATTGGCCAGTAAAAGCAGCAACCTGGGGCAATCTTCCTTAAACTACACAGTAGTCCTGCCTACCAGAACAACCATAAACCCTGCATAACCAGCTGCCTATGCCATCCCATAACTTGACCCAGCTAATTTTAATACAACAGACTCCAGCCCTGCAAACAAGCCTGTTTATATTAAAAGTTTGCTGACGGAAACATTCTCACTGGATTTCAGCACAACTTCTTACACAAATGAAGTTATATATACATGTAAGTGTTTACAAGATCAAAACTGTAGCATGGTTTATTAGTCAGATGTGTGAAGTTCTTTTAAAATTGGTGGAGTTGCCAGAGATGAGAAACACAACACATGCATTTGTGTTCTACAGCTTCTTAAAATACCTGGCAGACTATGTGAAGCCTTAAAAAAAAAAAAAAAAAAAAGTCATCTTGTAAAAAACATTTCATCAACAGAGTCTTCGCAAAGCAAAGAAAGACTGCTTTCCAACTCTGACGTGAGAGTTCATTGTGCAACCTTTATTCAGCCCCTGTAATCAAACAAAACATGAGAATCATATGAAGTATTACAGGCATGCACAGCAGTTTCCTGATAATTAACAGTTTCATATACAACTACCTCAAGTTATTGCAAACAGATGAGATTAATGTTGCTCAGTAAAACCCTTTAATTTTATTGAGGTTCTGCCTCAACACATGAAAAGCATCCATCTGTAACATGTAATTCTCTAACACACATGACAAGCAGAATGCATGGTTTATCACTATAGCAAAATACTATCATCTGGAAGAGGTAATAAAACATTTCAAATGACCAGCTATCTACAGCCAGGGAACTGATCTTCAGTGAAAGTCTTAAAATGCCCTTCACCAGCAACCACTCCAGTGATATTTTATACCAAAGAGCAGCGTACACAGGGCAAGCTTGAACCTTTACTAATTATAATGGGTAAAACAGCATCAGTCATTGAGACTGATATCATGGTTAGTGACAAAGATGAACTCTTAAAAACTAGACTGCTAGTCCTATTCAAAGGATAAAAGAAGGTGCAGAAGATTTAGGCATCAAAGTCACTGAAGTGGATTCAGGTCTTGAAACAGAAAATGATGTAAGGAAGGAACTGGAGAGAACAAAAACAGAAAATTAAAATTCAGAGCTGGAATGAAGCTTACATGATCTCAAATGAAAAAATTACCAATTACAAGGATCAAAAGAATACCTAGAGGTAAAGGAAAAGAGTGACCCCCTGAAAGAATAAAGAATTGCTAGGAACGTCAGAAATTCAAACTCAAACTCAAAAAGAGTACACTAAGCATTCTTCCTTCCCATGCAAAAGCTTTGAAAGATATTTTAAAATGCCCATGTCCCAGTTGAAGAATAGCATCCCAGGTCAGTGCAGAATATGTACGTCCAGCTCCGTCCACCTCTTAGAAAAATTAGCCATTGCTACTTCAATCAATCATGCTACTTCTACAACTTGGCAGCAGAGTGTGTTCCTGCAGGTCAAACCTCCTGGGCCCTCTCTGGTCAACAGCCAGGCATGCCACCACTGAGGAATGACACCCTTTAGCTACTGGATGGTGTAGCCTCCAGCAGCTGCTGAGTGTAAAACCTCAGACCCGCCACTTAAAACAAGCTGCAAGTTTTTGGGTCAGCTACAGAAAGAGGCATGAATATTTCTCATCTTTGCACCTCAAATCTCACTCATCTCATAAAGGAGAGGTGGTCAGCCTTCGGACAGTACAGCTGAGGGACAGAAAACATATGTAGACCTTGGTGACAAGCTTCCCAGGACTCCACAGCTGCAATCCACAATGGGAACAGGGGCAAAAAGGCAATGTTGGACATAGCAATATATCCTGGTTTGCCTCTGTCTCAGGGCTGGGGTTTCAGGTCACCCTACACAGTCAACGCTAGTGCAGCCCTGTGGCAGGTACTCAGTCCTGTGACATACCTTGAAGAAGTTGTCTGAGGAGTACAGACTCATCCTCATAGCAGAGAAGAGCATTAGGTGTCAAAACTTGGATTTCTTCAAACAAACACCAATTGCTGTGATGACACAATTCAGAAAAGATGAGGGTTCCCTTGAGAAATACTATCAAGGTGAGGATCTCCATACACAGTCATCGAGTTCACACAAGCTACAATGCTGAGTCTGCTAAGTCCATTCCACAGTCCTTTCAAATCTTATACCTACACCAATCAAACCAATAAAAATAAAATAAAATATTTTATCAAACTTCCATACATAATCCAAATATAAGTATTTGACAGATGCTCCTTTTCCCCCCACAAAAAAAGAAACCCCATTTCTGCTGAGGAATCTTTAATGCTCCTTTCTGCTGGCCCGTGAAAAACCCTTGCCAACACTGCAACTAGAAATAGCCCAATTCCTACGATTCTCACCTCCCAGTGCCCCTGCCTGGCCCCGGGCCAGGTCACCCAGCCCTTTCCTCTCCACCAGATCTGAAGTGGGGGACCCGGCCCACTCTCCTCCTCCCCAGTGACCCAAGATACCACCTTGGTCAAAATCTGCTGCCCATCTCCCCGTTAAACCAGTGATGAAGATGTCTGGTCCCCCCTCAGCCAAACAGGAGCACATAACATCAGTAGGTGTTGAAGCCCATGCCCAAATCCCACTGTACCTCCTGCAGCCTTTTAAGATTGGACTCTACAGTTTAGGCTACATGCCTGCTCCTCCCCACGAGCTCTCCATGGATTTCTGTACTTCTCTTAACACAAGTAAACAGCAGAAGAGGTCTGACTCTGTGACAGAAAGAGATTTGCAGGGAACTAGCTAGCTACAGGGAAGCTTCCCTCTGCCTTGCTGACAAAGAGTAAGGCAAGCCCTGGGAGGGCAAGAAGGCTGATTTTAGTTGCTTTGTGTTACTTTCAAACTCTTCTATCCAGGCACAGAAAAGAACCGAGAAAAAAAAAGCAAAAGAAAAGTAACTTAGACTCCAGAGAAGCCAAGCTTGGAAGCATACAGGAACTTTTCATCCATAACAGTTTGAAATTATGATAAAACAAAACAAAAACAGAGATTGCCTCTAGAAGATGGCTAACATGCTCAAATAAGTTCGGAGTGAAGCTGCCGAATTCTTTCAGAGGGATTTTACAGTCTAGGAAAATGTAAGAAACAATAACTGTAGCCCACATATGCTGATGATGTGCAATACCCAAGTGGCAAATAAATGTCTCAGGAAAAGACAAATACACAAGAGCTCTACCTATTACTGGTGAAGTTCAGGACAACGTAAAACAAACCCTAATAGCAGAGAAGAAGCACAGAAAAGTAATAGCTGAAATTTGAAGGGCTTTAGTCAAAGACTATTAAAATTTATTTTTGTCAGCAAAGACTACAATGCTGAAAGGAGCTTACCATGTCAGGACAGAAAATACTACCTCTTGCCCAGGACCATGAGAAAGTCCAATGAATGGAATTTGATTTCATCTCTTCTTCATTTGTATATACTCTATTGAGCTTTTGACACATTGGATCTGGCTTGTAGGAATGCTGCCAGAAGAAAGTAAAACCTTCCATGCCTCTATAATGAACGGCCATTGTTATTATTTTAGTAAGCAAAGGGATATAAATTTTGTTTATCACTTACAAAGTATTCTTACAAGTTAGTACTGGGAAATAGGCTGTTGCAAAATACTTAATTGAAGAATAGGTAAACAGGGTGTGAATTGTGATAAATTAGCTTAGCTGAAACAGAGCAGCAGAGGGCAGTGTGATTAATCTGAGGAGAATAAATCTCTGGCTATTCCCTTTATTTCTCATCACCACTAGACAGGCAGGGAGAGGATGGTGCTATGCAACTGAAAAGATAGCTGGAGATCCAGGAAGGACAACAGTCATAGCCACGGCCAAATAACTAAGCAGATATTCTGGAGCCACCAGCATGCACACTACTCTAAAATTCACATTAACATCAATCATGGTCAATGCAGAATGAAAAGAGGGCAAGCCCATCCCTAACGCCACGCCTGCAGTTTACCTTCGGCAATGCAACCCGACCAGCTGCAGCTGAGCTCAAGGCAGAGGGCAGCCTCTGCGTGCCACAAGCACGTACTACTGGGGCAATGAAGCCTTTAGACTTGGAAGGGAAGCCTTCAGACTGACATGTAACAATATCAGAGCACAGGGGAAATCTAAATGCAATTGAAAGAGCTGAAGAAAACAATCAAGAAGGGAACTGTTTTCATTTTAAATGTGTCAGGTTGTTACAACCTGCATTGACAGATGATAGATAAGAAGGCAAGAAAAAGAACAGGAGAAAAATGGTAACGGGGAATAGGGAAAAATTCATCCACGGAGGGACACCTCCTCCCTCAGCGAGGTTGTCTATAGTTGCCTGGTACAAGGTTTCATTATATTTTCTTTGAAATATCCTATGTAATTTACTGATCTGACTTGCTATGACCATTCCTATGACAAAGCCCTGGAAGCTATAGGATGAGAAAACAGAAATTGAATCCAATGATTTCTGGAAAATGATGGACTTTGAAGTAGGATCAGAAAAAAATTAAATGTGGGGGAGGAAAGGAGAAGAGGGACCAAGAATTACCATGAAAGGCATTAACATGCTATGTTGTAATATATTATAAACAAATCAGCATAACATATGTGTTAATTAAAATGATTAACTTGAATATTCTACTAATTCAAATTTCTAGATTTGAGGTGTTCTTGAAATAAAGATTTTAAAAGGGCAATGAAGTTGATTTTTAAAAAAAATCAGATACAGATCATCAAACACTGATACATCTCCATGACTGCTTTGCGTTGACATATATGCAGACGTTGTGAATAGTGTAACTATTAGTGTGTGCATACATATGGACAAAACCGTGCATCTAAAAGTATACCACAAGCCCTGTCTGGACTCAGATCACAGTGAGTACCTAGAACTACGTATTTACAGTAATTTAGACCTAAAAGCCACACTATTCTAGGTAATACAGAAACAAACATAAACACTTTGCCCCCACTGCAAAGAACTTCCCAGGGAGAGTAGAGTATGATTGCCAGGATCACCACCTACAGGGATTCTATTCTGTTTGCAGATCTTATTAGAAAAATACATTATAAAAAAAAGAAATAGATTTTATGCAGAGACTGTCTAGGAATAGTTCACATACTTAGCGATCTTTTAAGAGAAATTGCTTCCAGAGTGTTAACTACATTCATGCCCTTGCCAAGCAGTGACAAGTTTGGCCAAAATCGATGGACAGGCATGATCCAAGATATTGACTGTGACATACAGCCAGATTAAAAGAAATTCTCAGCTTTGCAAACGTAAAGTTCTTGGATAAGAGAAATTTTGAGGCTCGTTACAAGTACACAAAGGCTCTTCAATTATATTTTGTTAAATCATAATTACCAGAAGCAGCATTTCAGAGGGAACACTTTCAGGAGTGACATCACTCCATAAGCTTGCAAGGTTTTATTCTTCCTGACGCATTACTTGGCATGAAATGTTTCTAGGATTGATACTCATATACCCCAGTGAAAAAGATAGCAGTGGGCATAACTGCAGGACGTGTAGTCAATCTACTTGATGATTCACATGCTCTCATTAAGCTTTTCCTTCTCACTGTATTTTCTAAAGCAGCAAGATCTTACCATATTGATTTTCTGGAGATCATGTTAATGGAGCAAAAACCCAAATCAGAATAATCGCCTCTCAATGCAGCGCGTGCTAAAGAATTAACTGAACATTATTATTCAGGCATTATTATTCAGTTTGCATAATCTTATTTCTTCCACACCAAAGGTTTATGTATGACCAGAATATGTATGTATGGAAAAGATATGATTCTTGTTTTGCCTGATAAACTTTGGTTCTGAAAACGGAAAATTATTCACTGAGCCAAAAAGCTGCATTACCACTATCTTAAAAAGTAGATCTTTTTGGCTGTAGGTGTTCAGAAACCCATTCTATGAAATAAAAGTACTTTACCTGAAACACAAATAATGTAGGTGTTAGCGGACTATCCTTCCTCTCTAAACAGAGGTTCTTTATACCTAGTTGAAAGGAGGGGTGAAAACCAATTTTATGATCAGTATTTGTCATGTATCCACAGTACTGAGGCACTACATTATTTGACAGTCACCGATTCTGTGCTTAGGGTTAAAAAGATATAAAAAGCGGGGTATCTGTAGGTCAGAAATCAGTTCCCTCACCACTGCTTCTGGAGAAGCTGGCAAAGCATATGGCCCTACTGCAATATCTGTTCTGTGCTTGGAGACTGCAGTCAAATCACATCCAAAGAGACACTTTTTTCTTTTCCAGCTTAATCCAGTCCCTGTTTCAGTGCCTGGATTTTGTTCTGTTGTTACTGATCCTCAACACCTAAAGATCACTTAGTAAGTCTTCTGACAGACTGACAGCATTTTCCTGTGGCAATCAAGCAATCCTGTGATGACACTGGACTGCCTTTTCACAGAAAATAAAGCATCAGAGATAGCTTTGGCAGCAGCAAGTAAAACTGCCACCCCAAAAGGAAAAAAACTCCGTCCGAGCAAGAACAAGCATGTTTGTAATTTAAAACGCACGCAATCAGATTTTACCACCCTTTTACTGGGTTTAAAAATAGCACTGCAAGTCTTTGTAGCCAACTATTGCAAACTCGAAGATATTATGCAACATTCGTATATTAAGCTGGAACCACCTTTCAAAATATGGTCTTCACCAAGCACGCTAACGTCCCTTCCCTGTCTCCCTCTCCACACCCATCCACCCGAACGCAGTGCACATGGACCGAGTTGTTAAAATCCCAGAGGCGACCGTACAACCGCCTTCTGCACCGTAATCAAGCAGCTGAAACCTGCAGCCTGCTCAACACTTTCAGCCTCTCCAAAATTCCTGCTCAGCCAGCAGCGTGGATCGCCTTCCCCCATGGACACCGGCTGTTCCCAGCCTGGGTACCAGACGAGGACGGGGTCAGCAGTGCGTGGTGAGCATCAGGTACAGATACAACAGGTTACCGGAAAGCCAGCCGTAACCTGTGATTCATGCGTGCACCGAGAACATCTAACACGTTCTTACACACCTATCCCCCAGATGACCGCAAGCTTCTTTCCACTTACGAAGCTTCCGTGGCACTGAGCATCCCACTGTACGCGTTAACTAAACGGCCCTTGGGGGAGGGGGACACGCCGGGGCTCCAGGTGCCCGAGGAGAGCCGTCAAACTTTTTCTGACGGCGGCGAGCCGGAGCCGAAGCCGAAGCCGAAGC
>VXAL01006983.1:87248-103027 GCA_013399475.1 Chauna torquata
CGGCCGCCGCCACCGCAGCCGGCGTCTGGACCGGGGTGCTGGCCCCGACCCGCACGGCCTCGTGTGTCAGCCCGCCCCGCAGCCGCGCGGCGGGGATGCTGTCGTAGCGGGATCTGCGCTCCTCCGGGAGAAAGTTCGGCGCTTCTGTCCCGGCGGTGCGCTTGCTTACTGCGCTTCTTGGAGATCCCCGTGCGTACATCAACAAGGGCGGAGGAATTCCTAGCTGGCAGGTGGGGTGAAGCCCACTGCCTAACTTTATATAACCTATAGCAAGGCAATTTTAATCCAGTTATCATGTACGCTGCAGCAGATTCTTGAAAGATCTGTTCAAAACCTGGCCCAGGAAGAACGCACCTGCACCGCTGAGGTGACGACTGGCCTGACTGACGGAGATGAAGCATCTGAGCACATCAGCACGCAATGGACTGGGAGCTGTAGGCAGAGCACGTTGCGTACAGGGGCTTGTTACCTCTGTTGTCTTCTCTGGATTGGACGAGGCTATGCTCCAGGCAGCACAAGAGGGAAGCCTGTGTTTCTGGTATCACTTTGCGTCCATGAAATCTCTTATCAGTTTATTGGAAACAATGACGAATCAGTAAATAAACTTTGAATGGCCTACCGTGTCATGTATTTAAAATCACGACAATAACTAAGAGTAACGTAATAGTCATGCATGGGAAAAAGAGCCAAAGAATCAAAACCAGCACAAAAGCCAGTTCAACTTCAAGAAGCACTTTCAAGCTTTTTCCCAACCATGTGGTTGATTTATCTCATTTTTCATAACACTAATAAATTTCCTCTCTGAATTAGTTTACCCCTGCAGATTTTCTCATATGAACAGTGAAAATATCCTGCTGCAGAAAGTATCCAGTTTTTGTGAGGGAGTTGGAGTTGGCTTTCCCTCCAAGTGGAAGAGCTCTGAGGTTTGAAGAAACTTCAGAAATTTTACTTGTCCAAGAAGTTTCACAGTTGTTTTTTTGTTTGTTTGAAAAGTTGTCATAGTATTTTCAAAAACTTATTTTGTCCAAGTTGTTGTCTATGGCAAGACAGAACCTTAATTTCAAGTGAAAAGAATGTCTTGTGTCATCCAAATAGTTAAATAAAGAAGCTGAAGTATCTTGAAACTATGAAGGTGCTAGAGCCTGGGCTGCTTCCAGATGTTCTCTTGGTGACCACAAGCAAAAAGATGCTTTCTCTTTACACATTTGGGGAGAAGAATGCACACCTCACCTTCTAGTATAGGCCTTGCCTTAATTATTTCTTTGTCACCTCCAAATTAGATTGTTTTAATGGAGTGACTTTTTGTGACCACCATAATAATTAAGGAAGGACATTGCTTAAGTAAAGAGTTATAGAAGAACCTAACACCATATTCCTGTTTATGATTGCTAAGCAGGGTGTTTTTATCGAACGACGCTGGCTTTCATTTCTAACACCTTTATAGCTTTGGAACTATTTATCCTTCTGTTTCAAAACATTCTGTACAAACGGCTCTTGATCCACTGTGATTCCGTACAGTCTGGACTTGGTAAATTTTGAGGCGTCCCTCAAAGTCTGCCTGTTCTCTCTCATGCAGAGAAGGGAGTGGTAGCCATTTATTCATGTAGCAGTGGTCCTTCATATTGTCCTCTGAATTTTCACTTTATGTAGGGTACATAGGATTTTGTCTTTTAAAGTATACCATTCTTCTTTAAGAGTAATAGAGATCATTTTGAAAGCATTACAGTTTCTGAAACCATGAATTGTACATCTGTGTTGAAAGGGTATTTCTACTCCCTCATAAATTAAAGCTTGAATATATCAATGGAAGTTCACTTTTCATTTGCTAAGACCTACACCTTTTAGGATTACTTTTTCTTCTTTTCTTTCCTTTATAAAAAGATAAAGGTAATGATTTCGTTTGTTTATACACACACATACAAGGGCTGTAGAAAACAGGAACTCAGGAAAGAAGTTTTTTAAGGCACAAATGATCAAAAGGGAACTCACTGACTACAGAAAATATACTACAGCTAAATATAGAGAATTGTGTTGCATGGGTTTCTCTAAAAAACAAAACAAAACAAAACAAACAAAAAAACACTGATCACCTCCAAATTTCTACTAAGTTTATTTCATTTTTCCTCCTCATACCCTTCCTAACTATTCTTTAGTAGCAGTTATCATTCATTGCCTTGATGTAATGAGTGGCCAGAGGACTAACCTAGAAAATAACTGTTCCACCCCTTTTGTTTAGCAGTTGAACAGCGTTCTCTAACCTTGAAATGTGCTGTGAAAAGCCTTCAGCTGAACGCATATCCGTGCAGTCATCCCTCTGCATGCTGTTTTTGGCCCCATCTGCTCCAGGATAAGGGTCAATGTGTAAAAACAATTTGCAGAGATTCCAAATTGCTCGTTCTTTCTCAAGGGGAAAACAACCTGCTATGCCTAACCACTTCTCAGCAGAAAACCACTCTGTTGCATTTTTCTTTTACACTTTTGTCTGCAATGTAGAGGTGTTGTGCGTGCTTATTTGGACTTCTCTGAACATGTAAATTTTAGGAGACCAGAAGAAAAGCTGTTTGTCAGGGGGGAAAAAAAAAAAAAAGAACAACAAAACATTAGGCTGACAGAGAAGATAACCAAAAAATAGCTTTGAGAGGTTAGATGTCCTTCAAGAGCAAGGAGCACTGTGTTACTTTGCACATTTAATTGTCCTTTGCCACCAATACAAAAATGTCAGTGTCCAGCATTGTGTTCTAACCTTTGCACATGTACAGGATTGATTTAGTTAATAACCGTCACCCAAATGTGCAAAAATAGGCCTAGAATGTTTTGCTGATATTTGTGTAAATGCAGCTAAAAGCTAAGCACTTAGGCCCAAGGGAGGTAATTAAAAACTTGCATAAATACAGGCCTGTGAGCTTACAATGACTGCTATGAAACTACTAAAATACTTGCAACTAAACGTATGTTCAAAGCCCTGATACAGCAAATTCATTAGGAATATCAGTTAAAAAGAAGTGCTGGCCACCTATTACTCTGTGCCACTTTCTGCTTAAAATGCATTGTAGCTAGTAAATTCAATATTGTGAAAACACAAATTCAATTGGTTACCTGGATTTAATATCTCGGAACAGACATAGTCCATCTTCTCCAGCAATAAATTGCAAGCTGGCTGTCAGGAGTGCAAACTAAAGAGGTTCCCCTTAGTTTTGTACTTTATCTTTCCCACAACAAGTCTGGACAAAACCACTCAGCTAATACTCAGACAAGCTTACTTATGAATCTATTATCAGTCTGTACCAGAACACGACACTGGCTGGCTGCATTTAAAGAGAGGATCTCTCCTTCCAGCTTGTGTTCATTCTGCTTTACTCTATGGGGTATAGGTGAGATGCAACAAAACCTTGACTGATACATGGTGATGATATATGCTGGGGGGGACAGAATTAGGAAGAGCAAGTTTTCTCCATGATGGAATATACAAGCAAGATATTGGCAAAAATGCTTTTAATGCACAGGAAGGCTCGCAATACTCGCAAAAGCCACAACACCTACTAAGCACATATTTTTCAACCCTTTTCAAAACGTGACCAAAAAAGGCACGCTCCTGCTCGCTAGCTGTTCACTTTGCAAAAGGCAATTTTGTTGTCGATGGGTTGTGTACGAAGCTCGTATTTGATGAAGCACTTCTGCAGATGTTGCTTGATTTGGCTGATATTTTCTTCCCTTTTTCTTTTCCCTCCTGTCATAACCGAGACCACATATCTCCTTTGTATCCCCAGTCCTTACCAACTATGGTGTTCCTATTTATAGTGTTATTGCTCTCTTATTATTAAATACTTGAATCACAAGTGCACAAAAAGGCTTTATAGCACTCTCACCCACAAATATGCTCAGCCCATGTGAGTTACTGACATGAGAGACAGCTTTTAATAGACCGTACGGACTCTATCCAAGGACGGCATCCGAGCTCTTCTCAGCTCCGTAGGGTTGGCCTTTCCTCAAGGAAATGCTCAGCTTGGGCTTTTCTGCTTTAAGAAGGACATATATATATACATGTATATTTTTACCACCCAACAGTCACTTATTTGTGGCACCAAAGCAGAACTTCATTCACAATGAATGGTGTAAGAGACAATGACAGCCTCTAATCTGTATAAGGATTGCAAAACCATCAAGATGTTTGACAGTTAACTCATCATTACCAAGGTTGTTGGCAGAGTTAATAAGACTAAGAGTTTGCAGCTTTATACATGCATGGATCTGAAGCACAGATCGCTGGTGGCACGGCTCCATGGTACCATCGGGCCGACTTCAACGCCTGGCGTTTGCCAGAAGTCGCTTCCTTCCCTCCTCGCCTTGGCTGCGCTAACCTGATTCTCCATTGCACACCATCGTGCTTCTCCCAGCACAGAGCACTCCGTTCAGGAACTGAAATTAAAATGTAGCAGAAAATTAATTACCTTTCCATAGGGTTAATTCTCTGCTGCTTTATCTCCATGAGCCGTCTTACTGTCAGATAAGTGCAACTGCGGCGTGGAGCGGGGGGGACAGCAGGAGTACGGCGCTCAGAGCAGGGCTGCAGGAATTCCTTCCTGGCAGCACACCAGCCCTGAGAGCAGCTCAGCTATAAACATCGAACTGCAACCAGGGTCAGTTTTGAAAACATTACTGCAGAATAACGTCGGTTTGGCTTCTGAAAAGTAATTTTTGGTAAGCACTTTGAGTTTATGCAGCAAAACGAGGGGGAGGAAGGCAAGTCTTCAAGCTTTTGTTTGTTCCTCTTTTTCTCCCTTACTGCTAAGCCTCTGTTACTCAGCTGCCCCACAATCCTTACCAAAATTGAAGTTTTCATTTTGTAAGAAAACATTTTTCAATAAAGTTTTAACAGCCTTCAAGCTTCATAAGAAAAATGATTCTGAAGAAGATACCAGTATTCACATTAATACTGTGATGTATATTCTGTATACAGTCAATTAGTTGCCATGAAACTTTACTTATGTATTTCCGGAGTAAAATTTTCAGAGAAACTTTTGTCCACCAGAAACATGAAAGAGTGCTTAAGACTTTGCCATCCTCTCTTCTGATTCTGTGCTGTCCTGTTCCAACAACCTACAGGGAATTAAATGGCAAGTAGCCCACTGATGTAGTATGAACCATACCAAACCTGTTACATATTTTATTAAGATAATTGCCCTTGAAGTGTCTTTCAGAAACTTAAGAACCAGTTTGGGCTGAGATGATAGTTTTTACTATAACATCACTATGGAATCCCATATGACTTCAGCAGAAAAAATTTGCTAGAAGTCTAACAGCAACATTTAATTCTTTGTCACATGCAAAGAAGAAAGCTGTGGCAAGCATCAGGTAGATTTGCTCTACGTTTTGTAGCTAAATATATATTTTAAAATTGTTTTGAAACCATGTATTTTATAATACACTTTCAGGTACTTCCCGTGACACTTTTCTCAACTCTGAATGGTTTCTTAATATCATTAGGTGCTAAAAAAACAATTTCCCCTTCAATTTTGCCCTTCTCATTTTAGTACAAGAAACAGCTTGAAATAAACATAACTTTTTTCAACACTTTTTTTCATTATTGAATTACACTGTTAGATGTAATAGGAAAGGATAAACTTTTAAAATTAGGTTTCTGTTAAAAACCAACAGCTAATATATTGGTGTCCAAGCCTGTAACACACAGGACATTAAAAATCCAGCAAGACAGTACTACCCCTGCTGGGTAGCACAGGAACTGCTGCTCGTGGTGAAAGCCATTAAACATCCACCTTCTCTCTTTGATTAGTTTCCTGGACGAATAATTCTCAAAAAGAGAGAAAAGAATAACAGCCATGAAGCTGTTATCGTTTGTGCAAGGAGGGAGTGTTAGGCCATCCGGGTTCTGACAAGGCATACAACACAAAAATGAACCTTTAATTTTGCTTTTAAAACATCCCTTAACAGGAAACTTGGACAGGACTTGCTTTTACTTATGCCCTTCAGGAAATTCTGTTGTGCAAATGGTCACTGAAGGCACGTGCTGCTGACAGACTGAACCAGCCTGAGCGCGCGAGCCGAAGTGAAAGCCAGGTGAGCTGGCCAGACAGCGGGAGCTCCATGGCAACACGCGCTCAAGAAGCCGGCTGTTGGCGAGAGCTCCGGTTCTGCGAAGGAAGATACGCGGAGCATTTCTGCTTTCCTTTTTAGCAGAACAGGAAGGAAAAATAATTTCAGACGGCGATAATGAGCAAAGCTTTAAAAATTTCCTTCTCAAAAATGGAGGATGGTCACGGTCTTCGGTAATGAGTAATTTTTCTGTACACTAAATGATTTTTTTCTGAGAACGAAATTAATTCAGGATGAGGTTTTATAGCCTTTATTTGGGTGATATTCAAGTCAACTTCATCCAGGTGTTTAGTCCTGAACTAGGAGCTGCTATAAGAACGAGAATGTCAGTCATTTATTGCTAGACTAGTGTGTGTGGACTGTTTCTGTGTAAGGGGTCACTGAGGAGAGAAAAATTATTTTTGAGTATCATATTAGTCAAAGCCAACATTAAAAAAGAATCTGTAAAATAAGATAAATCTTAACATTTTATATTTGGCACTCCCATTACACTACCACAAAAATAAATGGCTTTAAATCCATTGTTGCAGCTTTGATAGTAACATACATTAATCTATGTTTCCCCAAGAGTGAATCACTGTAGAGCCCACAAAAGCTGAGAAATTCCATCATCAAAGTCTCTTATTTTCTTCTAATGTGATTTCAGTCAGATGGATATATTTAAGACCCCCAAAATAACTAGTCAGGTTCAATTTTATAGCATAGCTCACTTAAGTGATGCCTGACATTGATATTACATTAAATTAACCTAGTTTTAGAGTTACATGAAAGACCTATCTGAAGGTTGATGAAGTCATATGATATTTTCCAAATTAATCTTGTTGGCTTCCTAGCTGCACTACCTCTCAGCAGGATCACCTGATCTTTCATTTGCTGGCATCCAGATTTGTCTAGAGAAACTGGGGAAGAACCCAAAAGTTAGCCGTGTTCTAGTGGCTAAGAAAAGCATGTTTGGATGCAATCCTGAAGCCTGGCCTTTGCTAATAGTCCTACTGACTGCAGTGGAAATGTTCATGTCCACCCAAATACAGAAGCATCAAAAAAGAGAACAGTTCATGTTTATCTATTACTTGGGCCCTGGGCATTTCTGCAGTTTGAGTATTCCTGATCTGTGAATGAGCTGTATATAAATTAGCACCAAAAGGAGTCCTGCAAATCATTCACGTAAGTAGCTTCATTAGCTTCACGGAACTGTTCATGAGTTACGAGGTGCTATACACTAGTTTTTAACTGGATGCCAGAATCCCAAACAATGATTGTTTTCTCTTCCATTGGATATACTTCAGTATGGCTTATAAACAGTAACACCATTCTTCCTTCAAGCAAATATTCCAAAGCACTTTATACAAACTAATTAAATATTTACTGCAGCAAATATTTTGATATCTTCCAAAAGCTCCTCTACTATTCAATACATAGCAAAAACATGTTTTCCTTTCTACAGGCTGACACAAAACATTTAGAATAGATCAGACACACATGAAAAAAACAACACTGTATATTAGAGTAAGTCTCCTAACAATAGAATCCTATGTTGGTGAATGGTTACTTACGTAAGTAATATGGCCAATGTCATAAGAATTACTTATCAGTGTGAATCATATGATTAACTGCTAAGGGGTTTGCAGTTAGGTCCGCTGTGAGGTTGTTCTCTTTGAGAAAAATCTCTACCATGTGCTTTTACCAAAAACAATACTGTTTAATTCAGTTTTGCTATATATGTCACCCAGCATAAAGGAAACAATGACAACAGACACAGTGAGATAGTCAGGATAGAAATTTTAGCTTTTTGCAGCCAAACTATTGTTCATGAATCAACTCCTGGATTCCTGCTGTTTCAAATCCAGTATGTTAATTTAAACCAAGATTAATTTTTGGTTCTCAGTCATATGTTGAGTGCAGTAGTTCTCAAACCAGTGAAGTGGCCATTTGGCCTTCCTTTTGGCTGAGGCAGCAATGTCCTAAAGCAGACAGCTGAGGATGGTTGCCCATTCAGCCACTCCAACTTCAATTGCTGCATGGTTTCTTCTGGAGGAAGCGTTGTTTTGACTGCAGTACTTGTTCACCCACTAGTATAAACTAAAAGGACTTCATAGGAACTTTTGCCAGTATATGTATACAAGATACATATATATATATATATATATGTAGATTTTCCCCCTAAATAAACAAGCTTAAAGTTGTGATAAGGGCTCCTACTTGCCTTTCTTACCAGACAGCAATGCAAAAAGAGTGTACATGGAAGCGCAGAAGTACACCTTCAGGCAGAAGGTGAAACTCACGCAGGAGAAAGAAATTTCTTATATCCCTGTTGCTCAGAAACTTAAAAACCAGAAGATTATGTGCTGCTCATAAGTGCACTTCATAATGTGCTGCTGTCAAAATTCATGTTACTCCGCACTGTACCCTCAGTTCACTACACATCTGAGTCTCTTCTCTGTTTTGCTTGGATTGCACATATGCTATCGTGCAATAACAGTCTATAAACTTTATTTAATTAGCGTTCATGGTGCTATTTGCAACTGCAATAAAAGTTTGTTTACCACAAGCCAATATAGTGTTTATATATCTCTTCATTTGCATAGCTAAATTCTGTGTTGCAAGAAAATTCACCAGTCTTGTACATTTGCTATCATGCTTCAATTAGAAAGAGAAAACCATCTTCAAGATAAGCATCTTACATGCACAATAAGTATGTGTTCCAGTACGTTTAATGCTTTCATTACACTGAATGTCTGATTTTTCTGATTGTCTTGCACTGTATAATTTAAATGCAATCCTTTTTCAAGCATTTTTATTAATGGTTTCTTGCACAGAAAGAAACCATCCACAGATCTCAAATGTTGATTAGCAATAATAGTATAATAAGCCAGTTAAGTTACAATTTACAGATCAGGAAACAGAAGTACAGAGCAGTTAAATGTTTCTAAGGTGAGCCCATTCCTGCATTTTAACCAGAACAGGCATTGAATAAATTAAAATGTCCTTAATGACAGGAATCAGATCTCAGGATTTTTGCTTCTCCTTGGAATATTCAACCATTAGATTAAAAACTAATATTTACTATTCCCCTCATCCATGGTCCCAAGAAGTCTCGTTTGCAGAAGAGACTATTCTTGATGGTTACAGGATTCTCCTGGCAGGTAAAGACTGTAGATCTAAGCATCCTTAGAGTTGTTTCTTAGGGAAAAAAAGTTACCTAGTCTTTGCTCACAGGTGTAACCCTAAAAAGAAATACAGAGTTCATTGATTTTAGTACCTCTGAGACCATTTGGCACCCCAGCAGGGCTTTTCAGGTTTGCTCAATTCACTTCAGATCACTTTTTATGTGCATCATCCAATTTTAGATCAGAGTTTGTATTTTAGAGTTAGCTTAAATTGCAGAGATACTACATCACATTTTTTAGAGGAAATCTAATCTGATTGTCAAATAAAACAAAAAATCCAACTCCAAGCAGAAAAATAAGACAAAAAGTATTGAAAACACAAGCAGTAAACCAAGCTGGTATTACATGCCTTAAAATGTCCCTTGGTGGTTTTGGGGAAATAAAACAGTTATCAGAATAGAAACCAAAATATCCTTAGAACAGAAACCAAAACTCTGTCAGCACAGTTACTATATATCCAGTTTGTCTATGCATTTATATACTTTTACTGATGAGTGACATAAATATTAAAAATATAGATTGCTTATAAATGTGGCATGCAAGTACCAACATTATAGATGCAAAATCTTTGAAAAATGATTCCTTTTCCAAAAATAATTCTTAAAAAAAATTCTTTGTCCAGGAGGTAAAATGATATATTGCAAACCATCAGTGCAAGGAAACATACAGTCTTCACTAACACACTGAGCATATGCTTCAGTAAGCAAAGAATAAAGCTGGGTAACGGATACAACGGTACGGAAGGGAAGATTGATTGGATTTTCAGAACTCAGAGAGATAGAAGTACCATTGCATTACTTTCAAAGTTAGGGATCAGATTGGGAACCATATGCAAAAAGTGTAATGGATCCGTTTATTACAAACAACAACAACAAAGCAGTCTTTCCCCAAACTTCTGGAATCAAACATATTTAGAATAATTAGATGCAATTACTTGATCACCGCTTTTATTTTTTTTACAAAAAAGGAGGACCAGGTTTGACTGGCCATCTTTATTGACAAAAGCACACAGTAAAGCCCACTTGTAACCCTTAGCCCGGGTTCAGCTGTCTGTGATCCAAAGCCCAGTTTGGGGAAGAAAAGAAAAAAAAAAAAAAGGTAAAATGTTTGTAAAGTAAAACTATGCTTGCAAGTCATGAAAACTGCAAACCCAGACAGAAGTGGTATTTGATGAGAAGCTATTGTTTTCTATAGAACATAAAATGTTTTATGAACGGTTTTAATCTTTATTTAACCATCCAGCCTAGCAACAGAAAAATTACATTGCTAACATGTGAGCCAACCCCAGTCTGACAATCTGTAGACCACATGATCTTTGAAATTTCTTTGTACTTTTGTCAATTGGAAGCTACAGTTCTCCATGGCACCTATGATTAACTATCAGCCTTGTAAAGAGGCATTTTTGTAATCTCTATATCAATATATATTGGTCTCTGTAAAAATACCCCAAGTTGTTATTAGTATTATGAATAAATTACATCTGCAGATGGATTGCATCTTCACATTTCTAGCAAAAAAACCACAAATATTTGTCAGTTGGTGGCTTTGCTGAAGGCAATTGCTGCAAATTAGAAATCCAAATTATTTCATCACCTTGTCCCCAGCTTCAAAATGATTTTGAAACACCACTGCTGATCCACAAAGATTTATGAAGCCAAGGGTAAATGAAAGCCTGTTGTAGAACAGCAGTTGTCCTGCGACAAGACGATTTGGCTGGGTGAGTGAAGGTGTCTCACGAAGCCTCCTTGGGCAGTAGAAGCCTGTACTGCAAATAGGCAGAGAGCCAACGCAGACAACCAAAAGCAGTGGGGCTCAGCCTGGGCTGTAAATCCCACCCAAGCTGGTAGAGCTCAGGTGTCTGGCAGGGACTGTGCTCTGTCCTGTTGCAAGTACGCTGCTTCTGTGCTGGCCAGCTGTTTTAAAGCCAACTCTGATTTATGGTTGTAGCCTGTGTGATCCCTGGCTATGGTGACTATGTACTACCTCTAACATTTCTGCTGTTTATTTTCCTTTTTGTTTTCAATGGGAGTTGGTTTAACTGAAGATTGCTCCATGTGGCTATGACTACATACATGGAAACTATGAGGCCAAAATGCCCTAAGATAAATACATCAGGATTTCATGAATGGGAAGTGATGCTAGTTGAAGAGCCTATTCTCTGGATATTGTGAGTCTCACATGCAGCTTCTGTTAGCACGAATCCACATGCATTTAGAGCAAAGACAGATTAGACTTCTGTGGTCGTACTTGCCAGATTGCACTATAATCAGGGGAAACCATAGAGAATTCTCACATTTCCTGCAACCTAAAAACGTGTGCAGCAAAATCAGTTCATGCAAAAGCCATGTAACTGCAGCCCTCGCAGCTGTCTAGGAAATAATATACTGTGCCAAAAAAGCAACTACCACATATACCACAAAGCAAGGACATCAGGACTGACCGGACTGATGATAAAGTTCCTGGAACATCTGACAATTAATCTTAGTTTGGAAGGTTTTTAAAATGTTGGCTTACATGACTAACTCCCTTTCACTCTAGTGAAATAGTATGCAAATGCCAAGAGACCTTTGCTTCTGCAGCAAGAACTTTAAAGGGAAAACATATTTAGAGCTATACATCTTACTTAGAAAAAGGCCAAAATGTCAAAAAGTTGCACTGTGCTGATAGGTACCATGGAAAATCTTTAGCTATAAGGGGAGTAGAGCCAAAGAACAAGGCTCATTGACACAGATTAATTATGATTCCCCATTTCTGAGTTTGAAATTTATTTGACAGCTGCTTATACATTCCCACCAAGTTGATATATTGAGTACCACCCAATCAGGTACTGTGTGTTTGAAACACTGTTTGATCCAATAGTTGCTGAAGCTGTCATGCATTGAAGGAGGCCTTACAGAGTGAAAATATAATTCGTTGCCTAATGAGTCTGATCACTTTCTTGAGGTTAAGATCCTGCAGTCTGCGAAGTGGTGGCAGACTTTACATCAAAAAAAAAAGTGGTGGCACCTTTACATCAAAACAGCGATATCTCTACTGCTCCATGCTTTTCCAGGTTGATCCATGCCCATGTGCTCTGGTGTTTATTCTGACTTTAATTTGCGTTATCAATACACTTCCACCCAGGGATTTTTTTACTAGAGCCTTACAGAACTTACGTTGTGGTCATTTTAAGTGTAGATGGGCTGTAGCAGTCATGGTAGCTTCTCAGGTTAACAACGAAGCTGTGAACACACTTCTAACAACGCTATGCTCATGTGCAAGAATACCGCTATTAAAAATGCTACATACACTAACATTTCCAAAAATAACATTTCAGTAGTGTTACTTGTGAGCAACAAAAATCTCCTGAGAGACTTGCAAGCATCATACCCATGTTACCCATGGTAGCATTTCTAGCTGGTACCGATGGACGATCACACCATGCTGTACTAGGTGTAGGCATAACTTTTTGAAAAGGCAGTCTTGTATTTCAGCTCCATAAACTCAAATCAAGCTTAATAAAGGCTATCTTATCAAGCAGGCCATATAAAAATAATAATAATAATAAAAAACTTTCTGTGACTTCAGCTGTCCTTGAAAGACTACATCTTTACAAGTAGGCCAGCTAAATAAAATCCAGTTGAGATAACTTATTTCAAGTGATAAAGTCCTATAGAAGAGCTCTGAATTGAGACAGAGTCCATGCAAGTTCTAACTATTTTAATAGGTGTTTAGAGCAATCAATTATTCTTGTCAAATCTCTTATGTATTTTATACGGACAAACTATTTTGGAATGCTTGTCATAAATCTTTAAGAGAGAAGGAAAACATTAACAATATAAATATAAATATTCACTAATTTATAAACAGTCACCTCCTCTACAGGCCATAGGGAATGTTTCAAGCTACTATAGAATGCATGCTTTAAATATATGCTAGAGTTGTAATTGGCTTTAAAATGATGAGTCACTTGGATTCCAGCTAAGACAGCTCAGTTTGTATAGCTGCCTGCTGGGGTAATGAGATAGGATACAAACACAAGCCAAGCCACCTTTTGACCCTGAGATTTTATCAGGAACGGTTTTTAAGTGCTCTTGTCACATTTCATATTAGCATGAGTGTGAGAAGGCTGAAATTAGGTCAGGTTCTCTGAGCATTGCCAGATAAGTCACTCCAGAGAGGAGATCAGATTTTTAGAGCATGATTGTTCCAGTGCTCTGGGCTTCTGTCAAGTGATTAGGCAGAAAAATCTGTATTAAAATTATCATAAGATGAAGCTGGTTTATTACATTTCTCTAAATTTGCTAGAACTATTGTTCTTCAGATAATTTACAACATTGACAGCTATTAGATAGCCATTTTTGCATTGTAGCCTCGGAAACAGCTTGAGATATTGAGTCTACATAGCTTGCCTATATTGATGTAATAATGTTGTACTGTAATACTAAAGAATCAAAATTTTTGCTCTTAATCAATGAGCCTGAGTGATACATTTATCTAATTCCCACCTTTATACAACTGCCCTGTACAGTCACAGCTGGTGGAAACTTGAGACCTGGGGCAGTAAAGTAGCAGTGCCCTACCAGCCTGATCTGGGTACTCTAGGCAAATCCACTGCTCTCACCTTGATATTCTGTTATACTACAGGCAGATGGAAAAAGTGGGAAATAGCTACATTTACTGTCATTTTTTCCATTTCTTAGTAGCAACATCATGTGAATGCAGTTTAGCTTACTTTGGTTGTGAACCTCAAAAAAAAAAAAAAAAAAATCTAATTTTAAGAGTTGGTACCAGCCATTACTTAAAATACTCAAGCCCTAAAATAAGATATAATCAGATAGATATTATTTCCTTACAAAAAAAAAAGCCCCATTGAAGAGATTTGAAATATCCACCTAAGATTCTGAACCTCTATGAAGTCTTGGGTAGAAAACAAATTCACAGGATAATAACCCATTTGCCACAGCAGCTTCCAAATTTCCCCTTCCATTATCTTAAAAGCCTCAGGCAATTTGATCTTGCTAGGAATTCCCAAATGAAAAGCACAAATACAGTTAAAAGAAAAGAATGTTTTCAAATGAGGAAAACTAAATATTGCCTCAACATTTTTGAAGGTTTAAAGCCTTTTTCTCATTTGGTCTTGGCACAGTGCTTTATATAAAACAACAAATGTAAATATTTATTGCAAAGCCTGGCTTTGTGTATCCAAAAATTCTGAGGATGACAGCCAAATGTCTTGTCAATTCATTGGGAGATCCCAAATAGAAACAGCCTTTCTTTGTTGTGATATCCAGTGCATAATAATGGAGTAAGTTCTCCTGCCAGAAAATAGCTATTAATTTTCTTTTCTACTATCTTGGATCTGGCCCACACCATAAATAAATGGTTAGCATGAAGTATACAGTATTCCTAAGAATGCATTTACTACCATTTTCATTAGCTCCAGATTTTCTTCAGACAATAAATGTGTTCTGAGGGCAAACATGCAATATACAGGTAGGGGTCACTTCACAAAAAATGTTAGTATGTTCACGTAACTTATGATATCAAACGTTGTTTGCTGTGAATTTATGAGCAACATGTATCTGACTCAGAAGAAATTACAGCATTTGAGAAATAGAGACTAGTTGCTCTTTAGAAGCCATGGCATCAGCTTCTGGTTTATATTCTCTATAGCTAATAGACGTCAGGAAACAATATCTGAAAAATTCCATGGTGAAATCAGAGCGGATTACAAGTCAGTGAGATTATAATGGATTTCGTGCTAAACCCACTAACCTGTCATGAAAAGGGTAGGAGTTACACTTCTTATGGAAACAGCATTTTAAAGATTTCACATTAAATAAATCCTTTGATATATTTATTAGGAATTTAAGTATTATTGAAACATAGCATTCCTTGGATTACTTAGAATTGTTTGCAATTCCAGTGTTGTTTACAGCATAAGAAAGAGATTATATTTCATTTCATCACAGTAAAATATGATTGAGTCTTAAGGTGAACAAAAGAGCTTTTAAAGAGTAGCCGAATGTTGAACATTTTGGAAAAAGAACAACAGGAGCAAATATTGCTGCAATAAACCTGTTGAATATCCTCCACTTTATCTTATAACACCTTTGTTAAGTGCTAAATAGTTGTAGTCCTGATAGACCTTTGAGAAAGCATATGATCGAAGTACTAGAAGTACTTGAAACAGCACAAAAATGCTCGTGGAGGTAACAAGAGTCAGAGTCAGTGGATTCCAGAGGTAAAGAAGCTGTTGCTTATTGGAGAACTATTTTCTTATGTGTAGTCTGCCTTGTTAAACGCCTTCTATTCTTCTCGTGTCCCATATTTTACCTGACTACTGGTTATCTTCTGCACTGATGAAATATTAAATAAGGTAGAAATCCTGCTTTTATTCCATCAATAAGTTTCTGCAGGTCTTCTGAAGGAATCACAGTTCTGCATATTATCTCATTGTACTATACCAATTCTCTTAAGTGGGTACAGATCTATCATCTTGGGCAGAGTGACCATGAC
>VXAL01006984.1:2036-86924 GCA_013399475.1 Chauna torquata
GCCGCCCCGCGGAGGTCGCCAAGCCACCGCGGGGGGAAGGCAGCTGCCCCGCTGCCCCGGAGCCCTGTCGCCGCCGGTTGAGGGCAGCCGCTATTTCCCAGCATCGGGGCTGCCGTGCGCGAGTGTGTGTGTGCTCCTCGTGCGGTCCTGCCTGGGTCTTTCTTAGCCTCCCCTCTCAACTGCGAGATTTTCGGGAACTAGAGCTGGGATTGCAGGCTGCAAAAAATTACCTGGTTGGCGCAACACGGAGAAGGTACCAAGAACTTGCACAAAGTTTTCTGTTTAAAAGCCGAGTTAAGCAAAATTCACAGTGGACAAGTGGCTGAAAAAAACACAGGTAGAAATAGGATGGAAAGCTAGCTGATTGTTTTGTAAGTGAAGAAGAATAACCACCAGAACATCTCACCTGGGCATGGTGCACCTCATCCAGTGGTTGAGGTCCTCAAATCAACCTGGCTGTAAAACGTGCACTGGTGTAACTACTGGAAATTGGGTGCGAAGCAAAAATTAGAGCGTGAGTGTTTATGGAAGTTATTATAAAAGAGGTTAGGGTCACCATTTGCACTGATTATTTTGGCTTTAAAAATCTACAAATAGTTGGTAGTGAATACTGCAACTTGAAAAATGACAGTGTGTGGATAAAGAAGACACCTGTCAAATTCATCTGTCTGCTATGTGGAAGACTTTCTCTGGATTTCCATTTCTTTTTTCCCAGTCAGTCTCATTTAAGAGTAACTCCCAGACCCATTGCTAGGGAAGCGCTTTCAAATTTCCATTTGACCTATGTATTTTTAAATGCGGTCCAAACTACTTGCTGTCAAGCAGTGAACCAGTGAGCCTGTGTCACTTTATTTTGTTAAATATCCGAGGCCCTATTCTATGCATTATACTGCATACTACTACCCCATATCAAGAGAAAATAATAACAAAGCCTGATCTGACTATTTTAGAATATGCTGGGCCAAACTCTCAGGTCATATAAATTAAAATTTCTTTCTTAATTTACCCCAGCAGAAGGACCTGAAACATTACTTATTTTGTACCTATTGCAAAAGTAATCTTTGCTAGGAGGAAAATCTAGTCTTTCACTCCCCAAACTCCTACTGAAGTTACTAGTTTGAGCACCCTAAATTTCTGTCTCATGATGAATAGTAAATGCATAGTTGGCTGTATAGAGGTGAAACTCGTCCGAAGCCAACAACAGAGTGTGGACAGGGGATTGCATCCATAATTAGACACAGCGGACAAGATCAATGAAAGCTCAAAAGCAAACATGCCATTAGCAAAGAGATTTGTGTTTTTATTCTGATAAGAGCACTTAAGATTAACAAATTGAGTTGCTCGTTCGGTTCCACAAGATAGATTAATATGCAGCAAGTATAGACTAGCATACCAATAAAGGAGAAATTCTACCTATCTGCCAGTGAGTATAGTTTTCTTAGAAAAGAAGTAGGATTAAGTCAATGGTTCCAAAATATTTTGGCTCTGCAGATCACCACCAACCCTCAAAACTCAATACTGACAGTTGTACACCTTTCTCATTGACCTTTTAACTGCTGGAAATGAAGTAGTATTTGATACGTCTCTGTGAATGAACTCCGGAGCATTTGCCGTGACCCCATGGACTATGAGTGAGCCGCAGGCTAAATCTGGGAATCACCAGAATAAGCACAGTGACAGAAAATAGAAGCTTCTGCATCAGTATCACAGGTCCTACATGTGGGAGTAAAACTGTCCGCAAGACTTAGTGGAGCTGCAATTTGGATGTAGAGCTGCCATGATGCGTATTACTGGTAGCCCATCAGTGCCTGGAGGCAGTTGCCTCCTGCCTTTGTCCAGCACGTTCACCGTAACCAGCATTCGCTTCTTCGGCCGTTCCTTCGGCCATTCCTGTGTGGGTTCCTGTGTTGACGCAGGACCGCAGGTCTTCCAGCACCCGCTCCTGGTCACAGCCACGAGTGGATGGATCTGCCCTGCAAACACTCTGCCTCCTTGTCTTGGTTTGCGTGCAGCTGTTCATGAATTCAAAATTATGTAGATGCGTGACTGTGTGATTGAAATCATAGCTGTATGAAATGAAACAGAAGAGAACTGACATAATACAAACTGGCAAAATTATGTCTTCAGGTTTTTTTACACCCTCTTAGAGGGTGTCACCCACACGGAGGCAAAATTTACTTCTTTTTCAACAAGAAGAGAGGAACTACGTTATTAATTAAAATAACATTACATTTTGGAAACTATTTTTTTTTAACAGTTCACCATCAATATGCATATTTCTAGTACCTGTATGTATGTTGAGGGTTGGCATGGCACAGATGGTAATACAACATATTCTAAACATAATATAGGTGTTGTTACCGACTTTTTTTTTTAAAGAAATAATTAATATCTAAGTGCAATAATTTAAGGCAGAAGTTAGCCAAGCAAGCAGCCATCAAGTAAGCTAAATCTGTCCTTGGGCAAGATTAAATTATTCACTGTTAATTCTCTTTCAAAGTATTTGTATGCCGCTGATACTTTTTTTTTCTGTGATGGTTTCATACTTGTATTGTCAGGGTAAATACTTTGCTGGTGACAAGTGCATCTTTTTTTTTTGCAGTGAAACCGTATTTCTCATTTTTGGATTAGATCCTGTTTGTTTCGAAATAGACTGCAAAATTCCTATTACAGTCATTAGAAACCAAAGCAGCTGTAGAACTTTCATCGTATTTTCATAAACTGCAACCATATTTCGTAGCAGTGATATCTTAAATAATTAAGTATTAGAAAATCAATACCCATTGCTGAAAGCATTGGAAGAAATATAGGGTAGCTTGCTTAAGTTGTTTTTTTGTTTTATTTTGTTTTGTTTTGTTTTGTTTTCTTTTCTTTTCTTTTGTTTTTGTAACTGTATGTGCATGTAGACCCATGCTTGAAGGATACCAGCTGCTTGTGGAACAATGAGTATTATTATCTCAAGAGCTTTCGCATGCGAGACTAAAGAACATTACAGACCAGTTCCCATTTCATACCTGATATCTGAAATAGTGATAGTTTCAATTTTTTTTCTTTTCAGCTGCTGAAGGCATTTCTTATACTATTTAAAATTTCTATTAAACTGTAAATACATATACCACCACAACTTCTCAAAGCTATTGATATAGGATACATATCAGCAGACATATAAAAGTCCTATTTCTCTTTGTGGACAGAACAAAATATTATTATTATTGATGTGATGATTTTAGAGCTTGAACCTGCCTCCGTGGTTTTCAGTGGAGAAAGTCCCATGGAGTTCCCTTGAGCTGAAGAGAGCTCTTTTTCTGCAGGACCTCAAGAAAGATTTTGAGTTTGGAAGAATTCTTGTGCTAGAGTACTTGCAAAATTTCATGATCCAAATATGTAACATGCCCATATAAGAAAACAACAATGCCCCATACCTTTCAAAACTCTGAGCAAAACTCAGAGCAAAAACCCTGCTTGGGAGGCAATCTCCTTCTCCAGCATATGAAAAGAACAGCTATTTTACTACTTTCACCTATTCAGCCAACTGAAGTCGATGCAGTTAACGCTGAGATGATTTTGTTCTTTTAAGCTTGATGTCAGTGTATCAAGACTGCAAATCCTTGGTCTGTTCCTTCTTGCTGTAAAGTTTTTTTCTGAAGACAATGGAAGTCCTGATACCTAATTAAAAAAAATTGAGTGAGAACTTGAAAATCAGACTTACTCATGATCTGCTGCTTAGCCTGATCATTTTCTGTTCCAGTTAATGCAGCAAGTGTGCTGGCTTGACTGTTGCTGTTATCCACCAACATTAATAAGCTCTCTATCGTTTCATATTCAGTCATTTATAGACAGTGACTACTCGGAAAACTCATCCATTGAAACCATGGGGGTTCTTAAGAACTTTTTTCCCCTACAACAAATTGTCCCTTTTGCTCTTGAAATAAATTTAAAGGTTGTGAAAGCCTGGTGAAAAAGATATAACAGCTATTAAAAAAATAATATTTTTGTCTACTTTCTAATTTTGGATTCTGAACAACTTAAAATCACTTTGCCAATTTTTTTTACCAAAATAATTCAGAACAAAGCAATATCTTATCAGATGACAAAAGGCAGCTGAAACTATATATGTTTTTATACAAAAGTCTGTCTGCTATTACCACAAACAATGCCACAGATAAAAATATTCAGAGAATATTTGTTCATGCAAAACATGTTCTGCCTCTCAAAAAAAAAAGAAAAGATCTACAACATTTTCATAAATAATTGAATTACCAGGCTTCCGGCAATGGCAGAACAATTACTTATTAGACACTTTGTCATAATAAAATCCAACTGCATTTATTAACAGTTACTTTAACTATGTTTTTGTTGTTAGTATTGAACATCGAAATGAGCAGTGCAACTTAAAAACTAAAAAGAAAGAAAGAACAATTGTGTTATGGTTATATGGTTATACCACAGCTAACTAATAACTTTTGTGTGTTTTGATTTCTAGCTTAAAAGCTATAGATCACACATTTAAAAACGTTATTATTTACTTGTGAGACTAAAAATAGTGCCCACTCAAGAGAAGGAGCCGCAGAACTTATACTCCTCCAGTGCTGCTGTGCAAGAACCTAGCGATGGGGATTGGAGCTGAGAGGCGAGAGACGGGAAGGGGAATCTCGCCTCCGACTGGGATGGCACGGAGCTCCCTGCATTGCGCCGATACTTTTGCTCCACATTACAGCAGAGTAATTACGGGGAAGAACATAAAGGGATGCTTATAGTGATACTTTTAAATGAAAGTAAAACCCTGAACTACGGGTCTGCACAGAGCCATGGTGGTGTACTGCTATAAACATTATCCTTTTAAGCTTCTTATTGTGTGTCAGCTTTACGTCCTGACACGTTTCATGTTTAAACTTAAAAGGTCTGAGATGGGATTTCAGATGTTTAATGTTTCCTGCAGGGTAAAGCAGATTTTGGGGCACTGTGAAATAAAACAGGAGCTCATTGACGGGTGTTGGAATAGCAATGATGTGTGATTTCTGCGGCTTCCTGTAAAGTGCTGGGGGAGAAACAGCAAGGCTCAGATCCAAGAATGGGACTTAGGTGCCTAGGGTGTGTTTGGGGCAGGATTTAAACACCTGAGTCCCCTACTTTCAAAGCCTTGCTTAATTGCCACCTCACCCTCAAAGCATGGGCATTTCTCAGATGTTTTGTTGTTTCTACCATGAGATGTCAGCTTGCCGACAGTGAGCCTTCACCTAGCATGGGAGACTTCTGAGCCCAGATCTCTTCTGCAAACCCTCTGACATTTTCTCTTACAGAAACCCTGGGTAAAAAGGCAATAAACAAATAATAAAAAATAATAAGAATAACAAAACAAACTTCTTCCAAAGGTAGCACAGGTCTCCCCACGCTGCAGGCTTGTTGACACAGGAATATAGTCGTGTGCATGCCTGCCCCCATACAGGGCTCACCGACCCTTTCCTCTTCTGTGCTAACGCCTGCAACCAAAGCACCTGAGATGACACACAAATCCTGATGGTAAAAGTCAGTTTATTAGAGCAGATCAATATGGTCTAGAGTCATGCGACACAGAAGAATTACTTTAACCTAGTTTTACAACTCCTAGCTGAATATTTTTGCCTCTAAGGTTTCGGGTACATTAAGGGTAGCACAGCTGCTGCTCCTTCATGATCTGTTTCAAAAGAAAAAAGTGAGGCCTCCTTCACTTTGTTAAAGAACACATTGGCTTGCAGGGCTAGGTGCCTGTGCCAGGGCACCAAACCCCATGGGTAGCCAGGATTTGAGACGATTTCTAACCCCAGATAAGAATTCCTTGCTTGGTGTGCTCTTTTTTGTCAATCTGTTTTGCAGGCACCCAACGCTTTCCACGTACTAAAAGGTAACTTAGATGCCTTGCTCAGGGCTGCTAACAGTACTTTCACCAAAGCATTGATGGAGGGCATCACTACACAAAGCAGTGATGTTCAGAATAGCATAAATCCTGTATCAATCACCAGCTCATTCACCCTACTTCTCTCCAAATAACTCACCGGGGAGCAGCTTTCCGGATGATAGCGTTTCAGTGGGTAGTTACAGTGGATGTCAGATTTGAACATTTTTTCCTCGTCTCCCCTGTGAAGTGAGGAATGGTATTCCTTGGAGGAAGGAAGAGGAGAATGTGAACCTGAAACATAGGAGCAAACAGCTGGTGGAAGAAGATTTCCATTGCATTTCTTGACTAACATTTACAAATATCCACATGAACCAGAGCTACTAAAACCTGACACTTTAATATGTTTACAAAGTTTATGTATGTTATCAGCACATGTAATACTCCCAACAGGATTTATTACAGGTTCCTTTAGCAACAACATTTTTTATTCATAACAGCTCAACTGGTCAGAGAGGGGAAAACAGCCAGTTTCTTCAGAGCATGCCTCCCACGCACACTTGTCTTGCATTATTGGATTGCTTATTCATGAATATTACAAATACCAGTGTCGGCAAGTGTTTCATAACCTTGTTTCCTTTTCCTAGAATGTTCATAATTAATTTCACTTTGCTTTTTGTATGCCACTGAATAAGGGGTTGCTGTTTTTATTTTACTTTATGTTATACTGCTGAATGAAGAATTATCCCTGCAAAATAGAACCAAGTGGGACCAAAGGATATTTATTTAACATGAAGTCAGAGTCAGAAGATGTTAAGTGCATGAATTTAGCAAATACATGGAGATGGATGAAGATTCCAAAAAGTTTTAGTATAACACAGAATTGAAAATAATCAACTGAGACCTCTTTGCACAGGGCATAGTGTCCACAAATGTCCTAAAATATAATAGACAAGATCTTAAAGGCAGGAAAGGTAAATAAATCAGAAAATTTGGTAATTTGTAAAGAAATAGGTTCTATTTTGCCGTCCAAAATTAAGTCACACGTTTGTCTTTTAGGTTTCTGTTTTATGAAGAGCTGAGCAATTAATGAGCTTCAAAGTTGAGGGCATATTAAAACTGAACATGGAATTCTGTATGACAGCATAGAATATATAACTTGTGCTACATCCTGAACAAGTATTTTTAAGCCTAAGACCCTGGCTTTAGGGATAAAACATCTTTAATTTACTATTTAAATTATCCATTGAGGTGAAGCTTCACTCATGTAAGAATTTATCGATAGGATTCAGTCGTGAGTGAATATTGGCAAGAGGACATCCATATGGCTCCTTAGGTCATGTCTTATTTTCTAAGAAAAGAGCAAAGTTATTTTGAGTAACAGGTAAATATAAAAACAAATTCCCCTGGACAGACTGTGGACAAAAATATTTTCCTTTCTCTGGTGGCATCATTTGTTTCTGCTAACAACCTACAAAATTCGTATGGTTTGAGAATGCTGATTCTCTTCCACAAATGAGTACCATGTCCTTTCATCTGAGTAATTCACTGAGATACTAGTCATGCTTTTAAACCCCAGCTTCTTTCAAGTGTATGTCTTAGAACAAGTAAGCTGTTACATTACTAACTCTGAATTAATTATATTAAAGAAATAATGTAACAAATGGTGACATATTTTACAATTATGTGGTCTCTTAAAGGTTGAAGTGGGCTTGATTGACATGAAAATTGTGGAGGAGATTCTGCATAAGCTTTCTTTTGCAATTTATCTGTGTACTGTGAGTGGATACTGTGATTAACACAAGTCTTTCCAAGCTTTATGGCGGCTAGAAGTACTGGGTGTGGAGCAACGTGAGTGGGGGGATCTTATTCCTGTTTGCCAGGATCTGGCTAGCCACAAAGGAAGCTGTAGACCGTACCCTTCCAAGATGAAGACAGGCTGCTATTCACCTCTTTCTGAAATCATATAATTTCCCAGCTAACCAGTGAGCAGAGAAGTTCATTTCTTCCTCAGTGTAAATCACAGCTGAGTCCAGATAAAATAGATTAATCAAAAGAGTTGTCTTCTCTTGCATTTCCCAGCTTTACTGATTACATAAAAAAAGGAGGATTCCAACTATAGCTACCACTAAAAGACCACTGAGCATTACAAAAGTCAATCCATAATCCTTTCCGAAGCCTTGCATGATTTGTTGAAAAATAAGTTATTCTTCTGTGGAACTTCTTGGTCGAGTCTTCCATCCTGGTTCCCTGACTAGACAGTCAGTGGTTACTGCTGTGTGCACCAAAAAGGGCCTGTGTTTTTCATCTCGGGTATGCAGAGACCTTGGACTCATCTCGTCCAAAAGAGATCAACCACAGAAATTGCAGTATTGCGTATAAGAGAGCTTATTCAGAAGAAGAATCTTCCGTCTCATGTTCACTGGCTCCCAGTTCTCTGTTTTATGTTTTTCATTCCCTAGAATCGCACATAAGCTGTCATCTTAAAACACAGGTGAAGAGGATAGATAACCCCAGACATAAGAAGTTTTGTTTCAAAACCCTTTGGGGGCTGTTCGATCACAGAAAACAAAATCATTAGCTGCATAGTTTAAATCAAACACTAAATTAAAACAAAAATTGGGTGGGAAGCTTGGTAGGGAACTCTCTTATCTTTCTGTTTAGCCTGGCGTGTTTAAAACTACTCCAGAAAGTTAAATGCATCCTTCCTTTCTTGGTTGCCTACAGGTGAACCCTTTCTGGCTTTTCATAAGTCATGTAACACCAGGTTGCAAATTTTAGTTAATGAGGAGAAAACTATGTTTCTTTGGATTGACTGTGGGCAGGGGAAATCAGTGGTGCTGGAAAAGAAGGATCTTCATGTTCCCCCCAACCCACCCGATAACTGAGCAGCACTGCTGCTGATGTCGTCGGGGGGATGTCCATGTGTACATGTATACATGTGTCTGCGTACGTGCTGAGGGAACATCAGGGAGTATTCATTTCTGTATCATTTATTAGGGAACAAAAATACCATGATCATAAGACACATGCCAGGTTAACTTGAGGTTTTCAATTAGAGTCTCAGCATTGTTTTTATTGGGAGTTGGTTTAGGCAGAATAAACATCTCATAAAGGTTAAGGGATTGATTTTGCTTCTAGTTACAACTTGTGTCAGGAAGCAAATAACTTGCAGAGCTCTGCCAACATAAAATTTGCATATCCTCAGGATCCAGCCTAAATGTTTATACAGGCTATTAAAAAAAAAACATGATAGTTGGTGGGGGGTTTTGTTCTCACTCACCAAGGAAAGGAGCAGCAATGCAATCTGCAGTTCTCTTCATGAGGTGCTGGTAAAGATCGTGAGGCTATTTCACTCTCTGTTGTCAAAGAACAGCTGCGATTCGCCATTTAAAAGTGTGGGAGGGATACTTTCACTGTTTTCCCCACGCTGTACTTTTTCACCCTGTCTGGCAGTCATGAGCTTTCTCCTGCTGTACCTCCTCAGTTCCAGTTACCAAGCTTTCCACTTCCCTCCATTTATATATCTATGAACTTGGTCACTACTTCTCAAAGTAGTGACTGAAGTAATTCACAGAATGAGAATACACATCAAGCCAGGCTAGCATGGAGAGTGGCTAGCTAAAAGAGTAAGCACAGGGATAGACCCAAAGTGCTGCATTTTCTAAAGAGGCCAGAGGTAGAGGAACTCTGGATCAGCTCCATTAGCCTGCCTGATGTAATGCAGACATGCTCCATGTCCTCCTCACTGCCCATAATATGCCTGATCCAACCCAAGCCTACTGGAAACAAGAACTAGCAGGTGAATGCACTGAACCAGAGTAGACACACCAGAATTAACACGCGATGATGTTATGCAGGATATATGATAACATGCCCTTTCTCATATGATTTTTTAAAATAACTTTCTGAAATGCTCCCATCACTGTATCAATTCCTGTTCTTCCTTAGCATCACCTGAAAGGAATTCTCACCTAGTTTTCTCTTACCCTCACTCCCTGTTAGTACCTATAAGCAAGTTTCCCCCTCGGCACACTTTTCTCTTTTGATGCCAAGCCACAAGTTATTGCAACTCGTGGTTCTGAGCCCAGGGTTTTGAGGAGAAATGGTGGAAAGAATGGATGCCCTTGAGCTCTGGTGTGATGATTTGATGATAATAGTGGGTTTCTGGGTGAGAAAAAAGAAGCAGTGAATGGCTTCTTTGATTACAAAGTCACATTGTAAAAATAAGCTATGAATCTTTGCGTATACAGAAAGATGAGAATCCTTGGAGCAGTTGTCAGACATGGTCTGACAGAAGTAAGGAGGGAACTGGAAAAGTTTGTATGCTGTAATAAAGTACATAGCCCTGAGCGCTATCAAATGCAAGAGCATGAAGGGTGCCGTTTGGAAAGTGGTGAACTGTTGTGAATGTGCCAGTTGACATCAAACATTGCTAGGGCTGTTTGACCAAGCACAGGTACCAAAATATTCACCCAGTTTTTCTACTGCTCTCCAAGAAGCAAAGCAGGACCCTTCAGGGACCAGCAGAAAAAGTTCACCAATTGCAAAAGTATTTGGGGGAAGGGGAAAGTCCTCCCTGTAATGTTTTGCATTTCCCCAAAACTTTGTCAGGGAGTGTCGCTAAACGCTTAGATACCAGAATGACTGGTCTCAGTTTAGCAGGACTCTTACAAAATCCTCCTTCTCAGCTGCAGAGCAGAGTGGTCTCACAGAAGGGATCAGCAGCGGAGTTCATCAGCTGAACCTCAATGTGTTGCGCTATATAAGTAATTCCCAGCTTTTGTAATGCCTGATCGTCCTAACTTTCCATATGCCAAGCTCTATCTTCAACACATTGAATTCCTCAAAGCTCTGCACATCTCTATTCTTTCTCTCTTGTGACAGCAGTTGAGTAACGTCTACAAATGGAAATATCTCCTCCTCCTCTTGGCTTGCTGTAGTAACCCCCTCCCCCAATATATTCAGTCTAAGTGGATTTACAGAGTCAGTCTGACACTTTCTGAAATCGAAAACCTCTGGTTAATGACAGAACCCAAGCACTGCTTTCTCTATGGGCGGGCCAGTGCTTCTCACTTCTCTTTAAGATGGACTCCCTCTGATGACGTGGAGATGGAAGAGATACCACACCCTGTCCAGCCGTTGGCCTCCTGCTGAGACAGCTACCATGATTGCCAGTTCTTCTTGAAGGTTTTACAATGTGGACAGTTTCAAACAAACATCAGATGAAAGCAATTTTAAGTCTAAACCAAGCACAGCCAGGTTTGCATTGGTGATTTACTGGTGAAAGACATCAGCTCCTATTACCTATTTCATGAGCCATCCAATTCTTTGGCTTCCAGCCATTTTTAGGGCCTAATTCTGTTCTTATTGAAGTTAATGGGAGGTTTTGTCACTGATTTCAATAGGAGGCCTCTGTCTATAGAGGTTTGAAGTGCTTCCAGGTTTCCATCACAGTCTGCGGTTCTCCTCTTTAAGTAAATTGGACATTAACAGATTGCCTGGGCCCACATCTTTGGATATAGGAAAGCTATAGACCTGATTCAGCTCTCAGTCACACACCAGCTTTATACCTCTGTGGAGTTACCCCTGATTTATACTGGCAGGAGAGTGAGGTCCAATGTTACTTATGCCTGGGTCATTGCCAGCAGAACGCGGAGAGAATTCAAGTCACTTGTTATCCCCTTCCCTGCACCTCTCAATGGCAGCATATACATACGTATATATATGTGGATATATTAGAATCATCTGGACTCTTTTAAGTTATTCACCGTTGAAACTGACTTCAAATTCAAATTTTAAAGTTGAAATAACAAAGAAGGAAAAAAGAGCCAGAAGGGAGCCAGCTGCAAGGGTACTCACAATTTTCATCAGTCTACAGGACACTCCAAATAACATATTTTACTACTCTGTAGTGAACTTTCTTTGCTTCTGCCATAAATATATTCCCTGTGCTGTAAATGAATAGCTTGCAAGCTCAGTAAAGTTAATATAAAAGAATAAATCTTAACTACCTAATGTCAGGTCAGAAATATAAATCTTATCTAATATGCCAGGTCAGAAGGAAAGAATACTTTTAGCTGAAAATAGCAAATACTTTCCAGTGCAGAATAGGAACTTATTTTTCTCTTTAAAAAAGTATGTTGCCCCTAATAAGATGAGTTGAACAGTCTCCTTTTAGAATCTCCAAAAGAAAAATAAACACATAGAGCAGAGTTAATTTATAAAATGCTCCAAAGTTTATCTTGGCAGAACCGTTTTAGGCAGTGAGATTTCTCTCCCTCTCGCACATGCATTCATACACACACACATTCACACACACACACACATCTCAAAATTAGGGCAGGCCCTTACAATAGCAAATACTACAGAAAACTTCTATATCTGGACAAATTTGCAGATCCTTCTTCAGGCAAAGCTCTCATTTTAAAATCAATGGAATTTTTTCCAAAGCAAGACAACAACCCTTCGAGCCTTTTTGTGACCTGTTGTGACACAGTGGGAGATGAAGAGCTGCACAAGTGCCACTCGTCTCAGGTACCCCTCCAACGCGTTGGCACTTCTGCCAGCTCTATGGCAGCGATGCAGCCACCGTCCCCTCCTCCTGCCTCCCTCCCTGCCTGCCTGCCCAGGGCCCCACTGTCAGGACTTGTCTGGAACACGGTTCCCTCCCAGGAGCCACAGCTCTCACTGCTGCCCTGTCCCCTTGTCCCTTCTTCACACCTCCTTCACGCTTCTTGCACTCTGATAGAACCAAGACAGCTTCAGAGGCTGTGGAGGTGAAGCCCACCGAGAGCTCTCTTTCGGCCTCAAGGGCTTTATTTTCAGGCACAGTCCATAAGCCTGCATTCAGCCTGCGCCCAGGAGCCACAATGATGGGGGAACATTGCAGGCTCCAGATCTAACAGCCAAGATACTCCCCATGTGCGGCGTGCAACGCAACCAACAGCAAACCGCATCTTGCCCTATCCCAACACCCCAAACAGTTTGGAGATCCTCCATCTCTTGCAGCAGACACTGTCCTTTCAGACCGTTTATTCAGGGTCTGCAAAGCAAACAGGCACTTCCCTCAAGATTAGCAAGAGTAAAGGCAGTTTTATGGAGCTGAAGCATAGCTGTGATGCTTGAGGCTGGTGTGTGCACAACTGTCTGGAGGTACCTGTGCTCAGTGCCACCATGTTACAGAATACAGACCCTGACTTGCTGAAAACATACAGAAGAATGAAACGAGTGGGCTTTTCTTTTCTTTTCTTTTCTTTTCTTTTCTTTTCTTTTCTTTTCTTTTCTTTTCTTTTCTTTTCTTTTCTTTTCTTTTCTTTTCTTTTCTTTTCTTTTCTTTTCTTTTCTTTTCTTTTCTTTTCTTTTCTTTTCTTTTCTTTTCTTTTCTTTTCTTTTTCTTCTCTTTTTCTTTCCTCTTTCCTTTTTGGCTTCTGGGAAGATGCCAGTAATTTCCAGCATTTGGTCTGACAACTGTTCTACTGTAAATATTTAGAAGAATTCATTAGAGATTAAACAAAGTGTAAGTAACTGCTCCTAAGTGATAGCTCTTATTAATGTTTGCAGCAATAGGCACTTTACAAACTCCTATGAACGTCCTACCTCTGGGCTGCTCGTAAGGAAGGACAAGATAGAAGGCAGCAGGCAGAACACAGTGTAATTTGAGCATCAGTGTGTTATCATTATAAATAATCAGTGCAGAGACAACATTCTGTAACGTGTGCACCATGCTTGCAAATCTTCTAGACAGCAACGGGCAGAGTATGCTAAGGAAGTATCCTAACTGAAGTATTTTAACTGATCTGTATCAGGCTGCAAAAGTACTCAAAGCCCTAGTTTGGACTTTTTTGCCTTTCTGTGGTCTGCCCCTGGGAAAAAAAAAAAAAAATAACAACAACAACAACATAAACATTACCACCACCAAAACAAACAAACAAACAAAAAACCTCCAAGCCCTCCCCCAAGCCTACTTTCATCAAGAAAAGGCTTTGCAGTATTGCCATATGTTAAAGGGGAAAAGACAAGAACTGCTGTGGTGGAATTTGTAACTTTTATCATATTCTAAAATTCTTCTGACTATACAGTGTCTGAAGTGTTCACTGTGCAGTTTGATATTGGTAGCAGGGAAGGAATGAACACTAATGGTGTTCCTGTGCTAACAAGATACTTGAGAAGTAATGCTGACAGAAGTTACTTTCCAGTGGACTCAGTGAATAGCAGATGTACTTCCATGATGTGCATACCACAGCAGAATTTTGTGTCCCAGCAAAGGTTGGTGATACTGATTTTTTTTCATTTTAATTGCTTTATATATTGGCAGTTTGCAGTGAGTAGTGTGCGCTGGTTCCAAAACAGAAGGGGCAAAAAATGGATCACAAGACTTGGTTCCAGTATCCTCCTTGTACTGGTTACATCCTGCAAGGAAAAAAGTCTGGAGCTCATCCAGGCTACTCACAATGCTTTTGTAGTGTGATAATGTTTGGTACTCTGAAAAAGTGCCTGTAAGGCAGCCCTCTTGACATCATATCTAATTTTTGAAGCTGTCAGCCTCCTTCTAGTTTCCTCTCCCCCTATCTTAATAAAAATGTTTAGATATTCTCTAGGAGTTATCTATGTTGCTCATCCTTTCATCTGAAGTTTCATAGTTACATCTGACTTTTCAGACTTTGAATCATCATTTTCTGTATGCAAGTTTAGATCTTTACTTAAGAAATAAGTAAAAGCAGGCTGGGTAACCAGCAGAGTTGGATGAGAGCTGCTGAGCAAGAGCATGCTGGCTCATTGGATGCTCCCATCACTTATTGCTGTGGCTTATGCAGCCACAGGCTTCAGTGTCACAGCAGAGAAGAAGGGTGAAACTTGTTAAAGTAAAGATTGATCCTGCAGGTTGCCCAGAGAAAGAAAAGGAGAAGTTAACAATGCTTGAGATGACCTGAAGCAAGCCTCAGCAAGTTATACAGAAAGGGAGGTGGCAAAAGAAGTAATTAACACCTTTATCACTAGTTCAGGTAGTGGGCTGATGTCTAGATTGATGAGGAGGATGATGTCTGCTCCAGCTTCCCCTCTGTGTGGTCAACTAGTACCCAGTACAAATGAAGCAACTGTTGTTAGTACTGGTTCCCAAGCACGAGAAGGACTTGAAGCATAGGTGGTGACGTGCCTGACTCCAGTGGGTTCAGTGCATTTTTCGAGGTGCTGCTGAGGCAGGGCCATCTCTGACATTTGGCTGAAGTCAGTAACCATCTGTCAGAGAATGACTGCTACAGACTGGGTCTTGCTGGGAGCTCTGGCTTTCACCGTCACTGGCCATCATTCATGTCCAAAAGCGCTTGAAGGACACAGAAAGCCGTCAAGTCTTGTTTCGGCCTTGGTCTTTCTGAATCTGTTTATAGACTTCCAGGTGCCTACACTCTTCCATCTCTAGAGCCTGTAGCGAGCAGGAGGAGAGAGCAAGGGAGCTGTTCCGAGTTTCTTGACAGAGGCAAGGATGATGAATGCCAGGTAGGAGATAAGGACAATTATCTTCTTCTGTACCTCCATGTGTGCATATGTGGGAGCTTCAAGAAGTCAGGCAGAATCAGTGCTCATGCACTGGAAAAGCCACAGAAGGGCAGAGTAGATGGTCTCTTCAAGGAAGAGGAAGGTAAGGAGTGTTTCTAAGCTAGTAGGCTTGGATAGCTGAAAGCAAATGTAGTTGCTCTGCACAAAACTCCCCTAAGCACCTGTTGATCTGAGATTGGGGACAACTTTTGAATTTTTGTCTGGAGAAATAGCTTCTTTTCTGACATATATTGGTATTGTTGGATCAAGATGATCCAGAATCTTTCTTACAATTACAGACAGCAAGATTTTTAATAGCATAGTTAAAATTAATTAACTCCTAAATTAATTTAGGGGTTGAGCTTAGTAACACAAACATCTTCACTAGCACCAGCAGTTCTGTAAACATTCTCCTTATAGTAACAACAATAAGAAGCAGCAGTAAGAATGCACCTTTCAAAACCCATACAAATATCAGTACATTTTTCGTATTTATCCTCTTGACAGTTTTTCAATGGGCCATTGTCATCATTTTACGAAAAGAAAAAAGGAGGCAAAGAAATTCTTTTCTAAGACTAACCAACTGTAGTGATCTTATTTAAAGATACACAGATCACTTACAACTCTTGCTGAAGTGCAGGTGGCCACACCTCTTATAATCAAGGAACAAATCTTCTACTACATAATTTGGCGGGGCTTTGTTGATGTTTATAAGACTGTGACAATTTTACCCAAATAAATAAATAATTTGACCATCCTCCTTGACTGCAGGCAGCAAAAGCACGAACACCAACACCCAAGCTAGTCATTGGACATAAAATGGCAGTTCCTGGGCAACCTTATCCCTAAGCAGAGGTTTAAGATCGTTCAGATGGACTGAGCCCTAGAAATGTCTGTTGCCTCCAGTGACTACAAAGCCTAGTGTCCCCAAGCCCAGAGAATCTCTCTCTCTCCATCCATAGAAGAGTTAAACCCAACAAGACCCATGTTTACTCTTGAGGAGACTGGACTCCTGGGTCAGTCATGGATATCTGAATCTTCAGAGCCTACAAAAATGGAAGGTGAATCCCAGTATGCATCGTTAAGTGCAGACACTTTGATTATTAAAATTGGATAAAAATCTTGCAGAGGTGCTAAAATGTAGTTGAGATGGAACTGAACCTCCAGATATCCTAACTTCTACTTTAGAGCCATGTTTGACTGTTCAAGAGCAGCAGACATTTTAATTATGCATCATTTCAGGGGAATTGTTTGGATATCATCTCCCTTTAGTTTGTGATGCAGTGGGTCATTCCCGCTTATCTTACAATGTTATGATCGTGATGAAAACAGTTTCTCAAAATTTGCTGTTTCATTACCATATGGTTGGTCACAGCATAAGCATATGCAATTTGATTGTGAAACCAGTGACTGAGAAAAGAAGCACATTACAGACACTTAGCCCAGATGTGAATGACTGCCCTGGGGTCAACAAGAGGTGGGGTCCAGCCTTATACTTGCAGAGCAGGAGCCCCAGATTGCTCAGGATGAAAGAAAAGTATAAAAAGAGAGGCTATAATAATGACGTTCATTTTTCTTCTTTTGCTCACAGCCATGCTGGCTCAGGGGATATGCTCTTTAAGGTAAGAGCGACTCCAAGTTCTATATAAGACAGCACCTTAAACATGCCTCAGAGATGCTAGTTTGAAGAAACCAAGCAGAATGCATGGTGTAGTTCAGACAAGACAGGGGTAGTGAATAACTTGGCTTGTTATTCCTTCTGTTTTTTGAAAGAGGAGGAGTACTTCATCATTTCATTCCATTTACACATGAAACAACATTCCATTTTTACATCCTCTTTAAAATACTAATTTATCAGTGCTTTCTTAAATTTCTCAGATATAAAGAATAAACAAACCGAGGAAGAGACCATACTGTTGAAGAATTTTAGATAAATGTTTAGGTTTTGAAAAATGAAAAGGTACTGTTCATTTCTTTTGTTTTGTCAGTAATTTCATATGAATGTTAAACTGCATTAGACAAGTGGCTAAGACACAGTAAGAGAAAATTATGTGAAATCAAAAGGATACTTTCTTGAGATTCTCCCCTTCTTTATCCTGCACAAATATATTGTGGTAAAATCAACAAGTTTTCTGCCATCTGTTTGCTTACACTGATGCCTCATCCAGCAGATATGCTACATTGAAACCTTATGAGACATAAAAATCCAATTTTGTTCATAAGGCAACAATGTGGAGTTTGTTTAAAGGAAACTGAAGTTTATTTTATTTCTGAAAACTCCTGTGAAGCAAGTAGTTCTCAAATCACAAAGAAAATATTGGATCATCACCCTATATTAAAAGTATGGCATTTTTATTTGCTTTTATCCAGAATTATTTCTTTCTCTTTTTCTATGTCATCAGAATCAGATTGATGAGCATAACACAACTCTCTGTGAGTAAGAAAATGATGATATTACTGATGATATCTAAAGGCAAAATGCTTACACACTGCTGAGTCGTCCGCGTGTGCAACCCCCAGCCAGGGATACAGCAGCGAGGGATGCCTTAAGGTGCTCCTCAGACAGCAGAACTGCACACCTGAGAGCACAGCAGTGAAGCTGTCACTTGCAGCGTCTACAGTGCGCTGCGGACTGCTACCTGGGAGCTCCTGTGGGTTTTAAGGCCAGAGGGCCTGCTGGGAGAGGGTAACATGACCGCCTGCCTAGCAAAACTCTAGGACCCTTTCAAAGGTTCCTTTCTCAGACACAATAATTTATGGTTGAGCTACAGCATACTTTTAGAAAGATGTCTGACCTCTTATTTGAAGCATACATAAGACTGAGATTATACTGCCTCCTCTGAGACCGCTGCAATGATTAACTACCAAGGTTTTCTGAATTGGTCATGGATAATGCGGTTGAGACTCTGATTCCCATTGCCAACCATTGATCTGCTGTATCTTACTTCCAATAGCAAATATCTTTATAGCATCATATATTTTAGGGGGAACTCCTAATTACAGACTGATCGTTTTTCCCAACCTAGAGAAAGAGGTGCTGTTCTAGAGTTCTCCTCTGGTGAGGCTAGTTTTGGAGAAAACTCTCCACTGATCTAGATACAGATTTTACTGTGCTTTTTTATCTCTAAAGCAGGCATGACTGACGCTTTAATGTATCTGTTCTCATGCCTGTTTTATGGCAGTATAACTCTTTTGGTGTTAAACTTTCATAGAGCTGTTCCTTGCTTATAAAGTCTTAACAAAATAAAGAATTGGGGCAGGATTGGGCAGGATTGGGTCTACCACAGAGTTTTTCCTGTATTGTGACCAAGCAGCTGTGTTCCTGATGTAAGTGAAGACCACGAACATGTGGGTTGAAAGCAGACATCCCGGTGCAATTTGCCTAATGGCTGTGCCCTGCCTCCAGCAGCTCTCAGGCGTTATGTACCATCAAGATACTTCAAAGCTTAGAGATCTTCAGAGGAAGAAAACAGCAGTGAGGTGATTCACTGGCCCTTCTGAATCCCCAGTACTGAACTATTGCTTCATCATGGGCATTTGGACAACCACACTTCTCCACTGTAATATAAAGCAGAATGAGGCCAATAGCAACCATGTTGGGTTTTCTGGTAAGAGCCCAATAGCTCTAGAGGTTCCCCAAATTTATCAGGTCAGACTGGCTATGGTAGTTATCAGACAGGCAGTATATTCCCTTTCTTTTCCAAACATGTGATGCTAAAGAGCTGCTTCAGTGACCCAAAAGAAAGGTAATATGACCCCTAAAAGCTCTTGCATCACGGTGCTGGATCTTACTCGATTGCCTTGAGAACCTCAGGATAACAGATCCTATAGAATTGCACATATATTTGGAATGTTATTGTTACTGCTGCTGCTGCGATTTGATTACATCACGTTCTCAGCATTTTTTAAGAATGGTTGAAATCACAGTATGGTTTGTGATAATTATATTTTTTCTCATTTTCACGTCAGTGAAAAACATTGTAATCCTTTTCCCTGGTCATTTGGCCTCCTTTTCGCTTGGTTTCCCTTTGAACACCTCTTTCTAATTTTCTGTGAGAACACCTTTGTTGTACTGGCTTTTTTCCATACGGAGTGTTACGTATGATGTTGGTATGGAAAGCATTACACAGTAAACAGCAGATTCAAGTGAAAAAGATACTTTAGAGATTAACAGGCTTTGAGTCTCTCTTTCCAGGACACCAGTTTGATTCTTCCTGAAATCAAAGTAAGTTGATTTCCTTCCTACCAGAATATAGCTTAGGAGTTATTTGATAAAATTAACAGATAATCTCAAAGTTGAAAACCTTTATGTTAAAAAACACTGAAATTATAATCTTTGTTTTGTCTCCTGCAGAGAAAGAAACAAAGAAACAGGGCTGCTAACTCTAAGCACTGGAGAAATCTTACTCCCAGATATTACAGCAGTGATACAAAAAGCATGAACATCAATTTTAAAGAGTTAATAAATTAAAACAGTACCAAACTCTTCTCATGAGTATTCTGAATTCACATAGCCATACTTTTATCTATAGAATTTGGAAAAAATATACATATATATATATTTAAGTCTGTTAAAGAAAAGAGAAAAGAATAATATTCTTGCTCTTCTGGAGCACAATGAAAACGCAGTCATGTTGAAAATATTTGAAGCTTTTTGTTCTTTACTATGAAATTATCTGAAAATATTGAAAAGTTTAAAAAATGAAAAATAGTTTAATCATTGAATTAGTTAAAGGATGAGAAGTTCAAGGCATTATTTTCAAAGTTTGGGTTAGTGTGTTAAGAGTCAGGCTTTTGCTTACTTCAGGAAGATACATGCCTGCTCCAAGCACAAGAGCCTCTATTCACGAATTTGTCCTTAATTTTAATCAGGTATATAAGTCTAATTGAAGTCAAGGGGTCAGTAACACATGTGTGAAGGTAACCATATGCTGATGTGCATTTTCAAATGGGGAGGAATTTAAGCATGGGCTTACAAGGTAATTGTTTGGGTTTTTATTCAGTTTGGTCTGGGTATGCAGAAAGTAGCATAAAACAGATCAACAAGCATTAAATCTTGTTAACTTGGTGCTCAGTATAGAAAAGAGAAAGGGCCTTTTATTTCCCTGAATTTTCTGACCTTTTTTGTTATTTTTCTTCTCCCTGTTGCTCTTTGCTCACCAACCACAGTTCTAGTTTGCTGTGGACAATTCCCAAAGGGAACATTCGTTGCTGGAGTAACTTAACCAGCTCTTTTCCTTCATTTACAGAAAGTACAGCACCCCTTGCAGAATGTGAAGCAGACCCTTTGGCCGCAAGCCAGAGCTAATAGCATGTTTTCCAATAATCTAATCTCCTCAGTCACAGAGCAGAAATCAGAAAGTTAAAAGAACTGACTTCCTAACTTATCTCAATCTGCCTTTGAAATCTGTACTTGGAAACGTCATATGAGTGACTAGAATAAATTGTTACCACACTTGCACCCATGATTCAGTAGTTGTTTTCGTAACAATCTGATGTATATGAGAGAATCCCATATAAAGCAAGGCTGAACGTAGTGCCAAGAACGGAGTCACACATGAAGGCTTGCTTGTGCAAAGTAAGAAGCCAGAAATTTCAGCCAAAGCTGAGAACATATTGCAAACATCCATGAATTAAACACCTCGACACTCCTAAGAGATAGGTATCGTTTCTCTTTTGCAGCTGCAGAAATTGAAGCCCAAAGATGACTAGGCCAAAACTTTTAAGTTTGGCTCTAGAAGTGAAGCAACAACCCTTTGATTTGCCTCCTAAATAAATAACTGCATTTTCAGACCGCCGACCATTTGCATCTTCCACAGGCACGCTGAAAATCAGGTTATGTATTTAAGAATGAAGTGGGGCATTAGTTGTCTCACTGGAGGCCCTGGATTTGAAAATGTTGATGCTAATACTTTCAACTTTCCAATGCTAGAAGATAGATAGAAAACATTTCTGAAAGAGACCATATGCAGGCAATTTCATCAACCTTCAAATCCAAGAACCCCTAGCGTTCTCCGAAACGTACAAAACTCTGTGGTGCTGTTAGAGGGTCTTCAGATATAAGGAAATACAAAGTAGCTAGAAAGTTGGAAGTTTACCCATTGCTTTTATTTTCTTCCACAATGCTTCTTTCTTTCTTTCTTTCTTTCTTTTTTTTTTCTGTACTGGAATGTATGTAAGTTTGTTTTGGCATTGGGAACTGACACCACAATCATTTTTTCCAGTATCTAAAACGATGCAGACCTCTGGTGGTCTACAGATTACGGGTTGATAACTTGGTCCATCACTCTGCCCAAGGACAGCATCCCCTGTAGGCGCAGTTTTGCTTGTCATGAATTCTGTCCCCAGGGGAGCATACTTGAGGGGAGCTGCTACCTCTTCGTAAGAGCAAATTGCTTGACTTGCTTCATGCAACTCCATGAAGTCAAGGAGTCTGTTAAGATGGATGTTTTCGTACTAGGGCACAGTTCAACCTTTCCTTTCACTTCTTCCTTTTTGGCATCCGTATGTGTCATTTTTTATCATAATTTTGATGCAGCAGCCCAGCATTTGGAGTGGTGGTGTTGCGGTCATTTCATATCCGAGGCCTGTCTCATGGCAGCCCAACGTGGTGCCGCAAGCCACCAGCCACCAGTCATGCTGCCAAATATTCATCATATTGGATGCTTTAAAAATAACTACTGTGATTTCATGGTTTTTTTTAATATCTGGGGGATGTTTGGTTTTCAGTGAAGCCTAACTAATTGTTGGCATAACTTATATTAGACAGTTCAATTTGCAGCAATGTTTTCTATTTCTATCATTTATTCTGCATCATCTTAACTTAATTATTTTACAGCATGACAAAACAGAACAGTCCTCTTTTCCTCATTACTGTAGTTATTAGAAAAATGTTCTTCAACAGAACATTGTTGCAAAGTGCTAAGAATATTTGGCAAGCCAGCTAAGGCATCCAACACCTGAAAAAGAAGCCATCTCAGCAAATGGATTATTTCATTGTGAAGCAAGTTGGGTAGGAAGAGGTGTTTCACAGATTTGTACTTACTCATGGAGCGTAAGGTTAACATGCGCCTCAGGATGCTGCTGTGATTCAGCCTAAATTATGTGACACATACTATTGTTATTGGCGAAATACTTCAGCAAAAGTGTATTTTTAAGACCATTAGTTCAATTGTACATAAAAAGTGTTGGATATCACATTTGTTGCCCATCAGCAATATTAAATAATATATCAGACAAATAAAAACCAGCCACCCATAGAAGTTATAATTCATAGACTAACTGTTAATCTTTTCAAATGTTTTTATTTTTGGTTTAGGTTAAACTGATTTTAAAGACATAAATTTATTATTATTATTATTATTATTATTAGGGTAATTTTTCCCTGTTGTAGAAAAAGCATTAGATTCAAAAACTTTGATTTTATCATTCTTACTTTAAAATACTTAATAAGACTCACAACACTAACCCTAAATTTTCTAGATATTTAATTATTGGTTTTATATAAAATTGTATACCTTTTTTGTTTGTTTTTCTTTACCTAGTCTTGTCAATAGGTGGCCTCAGTTTAATTTTTTTTTTTGCTTTAGAATTTCCTTTTTCTTTTAAATTAAAATGCTATCTTTTACCATTCCATATTGCCTTTAAGTTATTATTATTATTTCAAACTAAAGCTACTTGGAGAATCACTTACAGAAAACAAATTCCAATAGAACATGCCACTCTGTAAAATAAAAATATTTTGTAAAACAGCTTTAACAGAATTTTGTTTCAGAATAAAAAAGAAGCATTTTGCCTAACACACACACAAAAAAATAATAGTCTTTAACATCTTCTGGAACTGATTTTTTGAGATTTATTTTTTCATCTTGACTGCTTCATTTGGATTTATTTTATGTAATACGAATGCTCTGAAAAATTAAACCGAAACCAAATATTTCCAACAAAGTGGAACAGATTTTGTAACAGAACATTTCATAATTTTGGCTTCTAATGTCGATTTCGCACGAATCCCACTTTTGAAAATCCTTGTGAGACAGCTGTCTCACCCTCTGCTCCAGATTTGATCCTCTGGGACATTAGAGCAAAGGCACGCATCCTTTGGCCACCTGAACCGAACTCCCCGTGCTGGGCTTCCTCTCCAGGCCATCTCCAGGCCTCCCTCACCTGCGGGAGCTTCCGGCTCCTCTGCCCTGGCAACGAGGGGACAGCTGGCCTCCGGGCCTCCGCCCGGGCCTCCTCCTGCCGCCGCAGCACCCAATAGGATCGCTGCACGCAAACTAGCCGCAGGGGAAGGCTGTGCTTGGTTGGCTTGTTGGCTGCTGAGGTCATGATGACGCTGCCTGCGCCTGCCTTGCGCCGCCCAGGCCACTGCAGCCGCCCCCAACCGCCGCCATTTGCCTTTTCTGGTTTCAAATGCGGCCCGTGCGTAAGCTTTCGATTCGTTTAACTGTCTGGGAAGTCTGATGTGTCAGCATTATGCTGTTAGTTGGCTTTGGGATGACGAACTCTCTTTTACAGATGCTACATTTAAATACTACTACTACTAATAAAGCAGCTTTATCTCATTTTCTCTTGCGCTCAACCGAGCAGGTGGGTGTGCAAACCCTCAAGTGGTGGTGCACCACCACGTGACAAATGAACTGCGTCCCTGCGGGGGCACAAAATGGATGCTAGCCTTGATTTCATCACCAGCGCCCCAGTAAGTCAGCTCAAGTACTGCCCAGCATGGCTCTAGCTTGACTGCGAGCTGCCTGCTGCATATCAGTGCAGCCATGCTGGATGTATTACGGTCTTAGGGAAGTGAGGGATGCTTGGTGTGAGTGCGAAATGTCTTTCATGTGGGCCAGTGTGTGAGGCAGCGAGGACGGTTGGGAGGGGGGAGGCTCAGACTTCAAAGGGAGGGCAGAAGGCACAAAGGGTGATGAAACAAGCCCTAACTACGTGCCATTCATATTTACTTCACAAGGAGGGCCAGACGCGCGGAGCTGTTGAACTGAGTCAGTTTGTCAGGAATCAGACGCCTACTTAAATCTCACCCAACCTATAACTTAATCCCACTCAAAACAGGCCATCTAATCACATTGATCCTTAAAAATCAGATAACGGTGCTCCAAACCATGGGCTACCCTAAAGTTGTTGATTAACAAATGAGTGAGATCCTCGCCCCCTTCTCTTAAGAGGAGTTTTGCCATTTACTTCGGTTGGCCAGGATGGCAGCCAAAGAGTCTGAGCTGGCTGGTGGTGAAATCTCTTGTCTGTTTTCTATCACAGCTACATTTGATTTCATATCGTACCATTCATGCTTTGCATTCAGAAACCTTTGGCATTTTTTTTTAAACCGGCAGAGGTCCCGGTGGCATGAGAGAGAGGTGAAAATAGCTGGGTCATCATTTGCTGGATTTTGATAGTGTATGTATCACTACCCACTGCTACAGCAGAGAAGCGGTCACTAGACCAAGTATTTTTACCATCAACTTAAACTTGAATTTTGAACAGCATCTTGTGTCACTGACAGATGGGTAGGCTGGTCAGCCTGGAGAATTTACCCTTTTTTATCTAGGAAAATTTGAGATCAGTGTTTCTCACTGTCACAAATTGTAGAAGCCAATTTTTAGAGACCTTCCAGCAGCGTGATATTTCTTAGTTTCTATACTCTGGGTTCAAATTTTGATGTGAGACTTGAATTTATAGAGGCAGGTTCAATTCAATGGTTGCAGGCTTCGATCCAGAATAGTTCCACCGCAAAAAAAAAACAAAATTTGGGGCTTCCATTTAGTTTCAGCATGGTATGAATGTAATCATCACATAGATAAAATTAGATCATTCAGGATAAACTTTTGATCAATGCCACTTAGGAAAATATACAAAATTGATAGGATATTAAGTAATTGACCAGAGGCACATCTGAGAAATGCCAAAGCAGTGGGCTGGCTTGCTGTCTGGCTTATTAATTTTTTAATGCTGTAAACATGGTAGTAGAAAAATCATAACTATGACATGGGATTACAGGCTTTTGCTGTCTAAATCCTTCTCCCTAGTCCCCAGCATGGAAAGTAAAATCTGTTACATCCTGCTGTTCTTTCTGTGGTTTCTGAAACAAAACTTTGAGAGAAAAACTCTGGTCTCAGAAGACCCTGTGGGAAACGGGAAACTTGCAAATGCTACTGTAGTTGTGTAATGTTGACAGTATGAGCTGAATGATCCTTGTACAGCTTGGAAGTACATGAGCATCTGTGTAATACGCAACAATAAAAGTCTTCAGTATGCTAAAATAGCAGAACAAGAGAAGTAAACTGGGGGGACAGGCTCTGTTGCCACCAGGACAACCTGACCACCAATAAGCTTTATTAGAAACACACGAATGATAAATGGAGGGCTAATATTGAGCAGAAAATGTGCCTGCATATTTCAGAGAATGAGCGTGTACAATATAAGGGTGTGATTTTTAACGGATAACAGTCTGCACCTCTTGTAGGGAAGCGATTTGGGAGTCATGGGAGTCACGGTAACATTTGACAACTTTTAGACAACTGTTTTTAGAGTTCTGTGCTCGTAGAAACAGTGTAAAATCAACTGGGGATCTTCATGATGTCATGTTGCAGGATTAGACTATTAAAATACTGTCTGAATAAGCATGCAGCAAGTATAATCTCTTCCCAAAACTCATGTCTCTTTTTTTCACCTCAGCACAGATGCTGTCTTTGCATATAGTTGAGTCTAGCAAGTGTCATGACACATTGGTTATACAACTATTAGGTGTATCTTATTACTACTCTTTATAGATCCTATACTTTTCCTTCCATAACAGCTGATCTTATCTAGACAGTAAGGATGTGGTAATGTAATTTAGTTTCACATTCTTAGAGAAGAGTCATAATGTAGTCTTGAAGGTAGGTTGTTGGAAACAGCTACAGCTGGCTCTACTAGAAAAATCTGTAGTTGCTTATAGGATTTAGAACTTGATGTGAAAAGATATTGCATGAATTGGTCCTACGATTTCCATAATCACCAGGGTGCTTAAGACAACTTGCCTCAGGAATCATCTTTGGTCCCTGTAGAGGTTAATCTTCCTGGATCCCTGAATTTTGGTGGTGCTACATAGTACGTGGGAAAAAAAAAGTCAATTTCCCTTCTCTCTCCATGAAAAGAATTTTTCAGTTTATTTACAAAACTCTCTGGAATGAGAAGGAGCCATTTGTGGTTGCTGTGGCTCATCTCTGTTGCACTGAAGATGCTAGGAGACTGCATAAAACTCCGCACCCCTGGTGAGATTTTTCAGCCTGTTGATGCTCTTTCTCACTAAATTCTGGGGAAATGTGTTCTGGCAGCCAGTGCACTTAATTTTCAGGATCACTTTGCCAGACGTGTTTAATAATGATGAGGCATCCCCCAATGAGATCTTGGCCATTTGTGATGAGGGCCTCCTTGCTTGTAGACAACACTACAGTATAGATACTCTCTGAGACTGGGACAATCCTGTACTCATGTTTCTATTGCTCTTTAGAACTGTTGACACTTGGTGAACAAAGTAGGTTGGTTTCCTTTCCCTCAGATGGAACTGAGGGAGAAGGAAAACATTCTGTAAGGCCAGACAGATGTTTCAGTCCTTATGGGATCTTTTTCTTTCAAAACACAGGCGGACACTTGAGGATCTTCTTTGTTACATGTTCTGTACCATAGAAGAGAGCAACTCTGAAGTAACATTGAAGTCAGCCAAATCTCTGGAAGAGATACCATCCTCTTAGAAAGAAATCTTAAAATGTGTGTGAAGCAAAAATCACAAAGAGGAAGAGAAGATATTAAGGCTTTAATGGTTGACTTTTAGACTGGTCTTCCCGTTTGCTCTTTTTGTGGCTGCCTCTCCTTCCAAGGCTTCCCCAGACTACTGTAAATCCAGGGGAGGCTGGATGGAAAGCCCACATTCCTCAGGCATCACCACTGGTTCTGTTGCATCCCAGAAAATTTATGGCCAATCAAACGCAGCAATTACTGTGCATGGGTCTACCTCCCCTGCAGAGCCCAGCTGCTGCCCCATCGCAACACATCAAGTCCCTTGCCTCCCTGTGGGTGATTTAAGGCCAAGCTATCAAGCAGAGTTTAGCCTGTAAGATTGAGCTCAGGTTTCACCTCGGACCAGGCTGGCAATCTCTTTAGTAGTGATAATACAAACTGATCAAACCCATGTGTACTTATTCTCCCAGTGCTGTTCCACCATGCCTGGGCTTTTCCCATGCTCTGCACTGTACATTACCTCTACATTGGTTCAGTGTTTTTGCCCCACAGTTGTCTGTTCCATTTCTAATGCATTTTGCACGTAGAGAAATGCTCTCCAAGAAGGAGTATGAGAAAATACGCTGTGGTTTGCAAACTGAATTCCTTAATGACTTTCTCATTAGAAGAGCTCACTGCCAAATGATGTTTGCTTTTGCCTAAAGGACGGTCCATGTGATTAAGAATATCTCTGCTTCACATGGAGTATTGTTTTCAGGCCACTGCCACACCACAGCTGCTTTACACTAAGCAAGAGAGAGAAAAACAAATTCCAATGAACTCACAGAGTGTTAAAGTGACACAAGAACCCAAGGGGTATCCCGTCGCAAATCCCCCATCACCAGGCCTGGTACCTGTGGGAGTGCCATTTCGTAGGTAAAGCTGAGTCAGGGCTCAGGTCTTGCAGTGAGGTCCACCCAGGAGAGGCTGAATTCCAGAGTAACTCTGCTGTGAAAATATTTCCTGTGAGCACTCGGAAGCCTGAGAAACCAGGAGTAACAACAGCTCACTAGCAGGTATGGATTTCATTTGTCTAGCACATCCATTTCAAGAATGAGCCTCTAAATGGACTTCTTGTAATTAAAGATTAATGGTGAGACAGTGCACCTCAGGTGCAGCAAATAGGAAAAGAATGTTATTTTACCCCAAGCTTTTCCCCTGGCTGTCAAAATATACTCCTGCCTGTATTTCTCATGTATTTTCTTTTTTTTTTTTTCATCCCATCAATTTCAATAGATATATATAAAGTAAAACTAAGTGCAAAATTTCATTGCCAAGGATTTTAGAATTTGTTTGCTGCATGCTGTCAAAATAACCTATCATCCCATCATTGAAAGTTCAGATTCAAAATCAGCTCCTTGTCCCTAACTTTCTATTTTTAACAGGGAGATCACAACTCATTGTTTCCAGAGTAGGGCTTTGGAAAATATTCTGAGAAAGGAAAATCTGCAGTGATTTCATTTGCTAATGAGGCTGAAAACTAATATCTGGACAAACAGCTTGCACCAAAAAAAAAAAAAAAAGCCTCCAAGCCAAAAAGAGCTTAAAACCAGGCAGGGGAAGAGAATAGTTCAAGATTAGCTCAGTGTCTTCTCTGGTCTCCAGTAGTTAGGCTGTATAAAGAGAAAAACTGAGGGATGGATTCTGGACCTAAAACCAGTCACGAGCCCGCACATACATACTTTTGTACCTGATGAGAGTCAGCAGGCCTGGCTGATGCTTGTGTAAGAGGTGGGTAAGAACGTCTCTGTGGGTTTCTGTGCTTCCACCATTTGCTTTGCCCATTGCTGTGCTGTATTTTCCATCCATGAGAGTGTAGGATTTCACTGTGCTCAAAGAGTGTTTGAATACAAGAGGACAGAGTGCTCGACTGCTGGTAGGGCCACCTCTGACTTCTGACACTGCTCCTAGCAGACCACTCATAGCATACTGTCAGTCTAGCTCACAAAAATCAGTTCTGAGGAGGAATTTTTATATTGCATTTTATTTTATTTTGTCTTTATAATGAAGTAGATTGCAGCAAAGGTCAAGTGGTTACAAGTGAGAGCGTTTCTTGGACCTATTTGCAGTGCTAAAACCCCAACCTCCTGGTTGTGCAGCCAGTGCCTAGCCCACACAGCCTCAGTGCCTGCCCCTCTGCCAAGGCATTGGACCCCTCTCTGCCTGGCTACCACATCTAAAACTTGTGGCTAACAGCAGTGGTCTGTGCTCTCCTAGCACTTTTTCACCTGTAGACCTCAGAGCATTTCTTAGGGTGGATATACGTTACCTACAGATTTCTATTGTTGACCTAAGCAAGTATAGAAATTTGAAGCAATGCTTGCGGCAGGTGTAACATGGCCAGATTTCACCACTTCTGGTTACTTCCTCGTGGTTACGGTGTGCAATTGCTGAAGTGCTTGAGATCTGCAGGCACCAGCACCTTGGTGCACCGAGAAAGAAATAGTAAGGGCCATTTCTGTACCCAGCAGCAAGAAGTTCCCTCCCCGTGGCAGAAAGGTGTTTCAGAGACTGAGTTTGCCCCATTTCCTTCTCAAATCCATTTGACTCGGCCTGCAGAGGAGGGGAGTGACCAGTCCTGGCAGCCACCACTCTCCGTGTTGTGGGGCTCAGGCAAGCGCCTGGCTCTGAACCAGAGAGGGAGGAGGCTGAGAGGTAACGAGAACAAGGTTGTCAGCTAGAGCTTGGAGATGCCTTTTTTCCAATGTGGTCCCTCATTTTCAAGACACACATATTTTCCCTCCACCTTTAATTTTCTCTCAGATTCAGTGACAAAGCCCAGTGCTGGGCTGTCAGACAGTACCAGTTTCTGGGGCACTCAGCTGTCCCTGCTTTGCTCCTTGCCTGAGCCAGTATAGGGGCCTACCTTGCATTCAAAGCAAGCCTAATGAAACACAGATTCATTACACAGATATCGGTCTCAAAGAAATGTCAGGCACAACAGACAATCAGAAAAGGATCCCTTTAAGAGTTTTTAAGATTAAAAAATATATATATATCAAAAACTTTCTTAATTTAAAATGTCAGTTCAGACTTTTCAACAAGAATTTTGCTCTCTGCATTTCCAAGAACAGAAGCTTGTTTTACTTCACATGTTGAGTTATAACATGGCGTGAAATCAACCTTTAAATGGAGCTTGACTTACATATTTTAACTTATTCCTTCCTCCGTAACACTAACAATATGACTCTCCATTTGGAACTATGTGCTTTCTTTTTTTTTGCTGCACTATTTGCATGAGATGTATCTGGGATGAATGAAAGGAGGAAGAGGGTGTGAAAATGGCTATGAGTAGATTTTATTTTATATTTAATACTGCTGGAGGTAAAGTGGAGATGGAAATTGGCCATGCGATGGATCTTAGCTGTAGAGAATTTTCTTCTTTTGGTAATAAAGTACTGCCTGTCTCAAGGGCTCACACACAAAGCTTGACCTCTGAGCAGTTGCACATAACATTTTCTCTGTCAGGCGAATCTATTCATAATGATCCGTCACAGGTGCTCACACGTAATATGTTTCCTGTCAAAAGTGATCATCCATATTTTATGTAGCAGCTTTGATGACAAATATTTTGTACTTCAGCTGCTTTTTCTTCCCTCTGTTAGACTTAATGAAGGAAAGTCATAGATAGTTTTTAAATAATGTCAGCTTCTTAGATCACATTGCTGTGTTTGCCTTTGAAAGTAGCCTTGTGCATGAACCACAACACAGGGGAGAGAGAGAAGGACATTTTCATGTAGTTAACTTTAAAAAGCCAAATTTTCAGGCTTTTAATTTCAAAATCAATATAGTCTGTACCTTTGGATTCTTCTTGGAAAAAAATTGTTCTGTACTTGGTGAGCATTCAGTACTTTGAGTACTGAATAACTGATTTGGGCTTGCAGCTTCTCACTATGCAGAATGCTCTTCATTCTCATAGTAGTCCTGTGTCCTGGTGGTAAAAACATTTCTCCCAAGGTTGTTCTACAAAGTGAGTGCCGCAGGGGCACAGACAATTAGGTTCTTATACTCTCATTGAAACTGTCTGTCCCCAGCAGGGCCAAAGTTTCCTCTTTTCCTACCTGTTCAGCCCTATTGAGAGAAATAACCCTCATTCTGTATTCTGTTAATGAAAGAGGAAAGGTGAATTTCAACTCCTTTTGAGATTTCTCAGATTGTGGGACTGGTCATTGAAATCTCAGAGCATAGAGGAGTGCTTTTCCCGTTCCTAGGCCATGCGTTTTTGCCAAAATTGTAAGTGCACGAAGTACAGAGGTATTCCCAAACTTCCCTGCCACCAGGCAAACTCCCCCAGGCTAGCAGCAAGAGTGGTGTTTTTCAGTCTGTAAGCCATGGATTCATATGGGCTTCTGGTCCAGCTCCAGGGAATTCACAAAAGGGAGCCAACAAAAGCAAGTTCACTGTGTATGCAAGCTATTTATCAGTGTCTGCAGATAAAATAAATTCAAAACACTAAAATAGGTGATGAAAGGTATAAATATGGCACATGCATATTTATAATAATATCACAGGCCTGACGACAAGGCAGAACAGGAAGACAACAAATTTACAAATAGGATTTACGAATGTAAATGAGGACTGGATTTCTCTTACATATGAAATATAACCAGATGTCTCAAGCTGAGAGATTGAAGCTTACACTTAGAAAAATGTCTGTTTTTTTCATACAAGAAGAGGCCAAAAAAGAGGTGACACAGGCCTGGAGCTAGTTGATGCTTAATTATTGAACTCCTATTTAAGAATGCAACCATGAAGGAATTAGAATTAGGTAAGAACTTCTATGGTACTGAAAGATGCAAAACATTATTCTGTACCACTGAGAAGTAATTCACTGATTAATGTCTGCTACTGTAAAGATGGTCTGCAATATCTCCCTTTTTTCTGCTGCTTCCAAGCCCTCAAGTAAGAACTGAATAGTTTTAAGCAGTGAGTGTAATAAGTTTTCCTTTCGTTGTCTGAAGAATTAGAACAATCCAACTGAAAGGAAAATATAATCCTACCTATGCTCCATGCTGGGATTGGAGCAGGGTAAATGCCACAGTTAAGTCTGAACATCAGGTTGTAATTGTCAGAGATTAAAAACATGCCAGAGGGAACATTCCAGGGAAAGAAGGAGGGTGAGAAGGATGGCTCTCCCGTGTCTTTTTATTAAGGCAAATTAGCATCAGCTCTAACAGGGGCGTATTCCTGCACAGCAGAACTCAATCAAATGACATTTAGTCAATGAAGGAAATTATATACTAAGTTGTTTTTTAATCATCCAGCTAGGAAAAGAAAAGATAAATGAACATGCATTTATCTGCCGAACCAAGTGCATGCAAGGTTAACTGAAGAAGTGGCAGAAAAGCCACTGGAAATAACTAGAAGAAAAATAAATGTTCTCTAGGATGCTGCTGTTCCATAAAATCTATTTCAAATATAATTTGCACTTAGTGACTTCTGCAAGATGTGAGCACATCAGCTGAGCTTCTCATTTTCATGCAGATGAAATAATCACTGAAATGAAATGTTGGGTCATAAAAGACGCAAGAAAACATGAAGCAATCTTCAAGAGCTGTCAGAGGGGAAGAAGGTCCACCCTTCCGAGTACAGAGGAACCATTATGCCATGGTTCTTTGGAAAGAAATTGTCTAATTTCTTTTTCTCTTCCCTCCCCACCCTGTTTTTTAATGCTTGTCTTCGCAGTGCATCCTAACGTGAGCCAGGGTTGCCAAGGAGGTTGTGCTACGTGTTCGGACTACAATGGATGCTTGTCATGTAAGCCCAGACTCTTTTTTGTTCTGGAGAGGATCGGCATGAAACAGATCGGAGTATGTCTTTCCTCATGTCCAAGTGGATACTATGGGACACGGTATCCTGACATTAATAAGTGTGCAAGTAAGTCCTGGGGAAAGGGCAAGTACATGGATTTGTTTGTTCTCTTTTGAATGCTGTGTCTCCGTAGGAGTCATGTCAACAGAGAAGCAGGCAGACAGACCGGGTCTTTATTTGTTTAGTTCTTTTATAGTAACACAATAAATACTAACCTGAGCAAGGAGTTAAGGTAAAAAAATGCAAAAGTGCCTAAAGTTCAGGGGTCCCAGCTCTGCATGAGTGACCTGCCTAGGAGCTGGGAGGTGGCCTCCTCCTCTACACCCTCATGCAGAAGTGGAGCACCAGCAGGTGACAGGCGCTGCCCTTCGAAGGCTGGGGCAGCAAGGCCGAGTGGCTGCAGCTCCGACAAGCAGAGGCTGAGGGCCACTGAGCCTCAGAGACTGGGGCAGTTTAACCCACCAGCCTTCCCCCCTGAGACACGGAGAGAAGGCGGCACTCTGTGGACATGCACTTTGCCCTGGTCTCTTTATAGCTTGCCTCACAAGCAATGTAGTCCTGTAAATGCCTGTACCAGCCTGATGTGGGGGAGGTTACCAATTCATGTTGCCCCTGGGCTGGGAGACAGACAACTCAAATCTATTCTTTACTTTTTTTAAAATGTGGGCAACATTTTGACCCCACTATGTATTTTGAACCATGAATGAACTGGAAAAGATTGCAATAGCCTTCTCATTCCTCTCCTTTCCCTCCCTCCTGTGATTTTTGTTGTTGAGTTCACTGTTTTTAACCCCACAGGTGATGTAAAAACATATGTGTGACAGCCAAGCCACTCTCCCAGATTTTACCTGGTAATAAAAGTTATTTAATGAACGGACCCTGGAGTAAAATCTTACAGAGTAACTTGACACTGTAAAGTATTTACTCACTTTTTAGCAGTGTGTGGCCTTGCATATCAGACATGAGCTGTATCATACACAAGTTTTTGCTTACTTCTTTTAAAAATAATTGAGAACTGGGAAATGTATTGTTAATGCCAGTTTGGGTAATCCTATAGAGACTACATGAAATACTACAGGACTGCCAATCGAACATGAGGAATTCATTAAAAATACGAAAATTATGCTGATGCAAAACAATTTTAAGCAAATTCTTAATTCTGACATGTTTTATTTCTCCTGGATGGATGGAGATAGATCATATGGAACTGGGCCCAGTATGTGTAGCTGGCAGGGTTAGTTATTACGTATGCTATGTCAGGGTATACCATAAGTACTATATTGTTATTCTGATGAGCTGTGCTCTGTCTTCAGTTTGCATAGGTCTGCAAGAATACAAGAAGTGTGCAATCATTCAGTATCAGACCATCCTTATTATATTTTGACTCATACTGAGGCCACTTGTTGCTGCCCTTAATGTATGTGCAGACCATAATGAAGATCTAAAAATAATTTGCTTCCTTTGAAGTCTGTCTTACAGTGCTAGAGTCATGTTTTACCTTGAATTCTAGTGTATGTGAGAGAGCCCATGGTGTTTCATGGCAAAGAGCATCAACATTGTTGTGTCCTGCTTGTGTTTCAGAATGTAAAGCTGACTGTGATACCTGCTTCACCAGAAACTTCTGCACAAAGTGTAAAAGTGAGTTTTACTTATACAGTGGAAAGTGCCTTGAAAAGTGCCCAGATGGGCTGGAAGCCAACAACCACACAATGGAGTGCGCTAGTATTGGTAAGTCTGGCCCTGCCGCGTAAGGGCCTGGCCCTGCCTGCTCTCCTCAGGGGGACAGGGGTTCTGGGGAGGGCAAGAGCTGCAAGACCAGTTACAGCACCCAGAAAGGGCAGCTTAAATCTGCCCTGGAAAAGTTCTGCATCACAAGGTGTGCTCCCCAGCACAACAAACTCACGACATTTCACAAAAGGCAAGCTCGGTTGGGCCCCAAAACACAGCCCTGATGCTAAGGGCAGTTCTGCCTCAGGAAATATGGCGCATTTAATCCTGCCTGTTAGGCCTGCGCTGAGGTAGAAGGACTTCCATCCCTGGCTTGATCTGTTACAGTGTTAAACAGCACTGCTAACATCAAAGGTTCAAAAATCCTGAGCCAGGCCCCACACCTAGTTTAAAGATTAAAATACTAACTGCTTTGCTTTCCATCCCTTGTGCTACCTGAGCCTTCAAAGCATGTGTGCAACAGCATTTTGAAGCTTACCTTCCCAGAGGTGAAGGCCAGAAACTAAACCATTAAGATAAAGATGAAAATCAAAATGGTAACTGTGGACAACCACCTGACTCTGGAAAGTGAGGATTAAAATAAAATGCCAAATAGTGTGGCGCTCTCAGTGAAGGAATGAGACTGGCGGCAGTGCTCCGGTGACTCACGGCTGCAGAGACGAAAACTGCTTTTGTATCTCTTCAGCCTCTGACTCACAAGCTCCGATTATTCATGGCCAGGGCGATTTTGGAGGTCACCACACCTAGCTGTCTGCTCCATCCCTCTGCCACCCCTGCAACCGAAAGCAGAAAGAGTGATGTGTTTGCCTGTGGGCTGCTGCAGTTCACATCCCCTGCCATGGACACGCTGAGGCTGCGGCAGGGTTCAGCTTATTTTAGTGCACTGGCTGTGAATTGTGGTGGCTGCGGGCTGCAAACTGCGGTGGGAGCGGTAACCTCTTCAGCCACCAGCAACCAGGGAGCACTTAGGCGCAGCCTGGCCGTGATGGAAATCTCCTCCCCCGCGGCGTCATGCACATAACTTTCCCTGGCATAGCCTGTTTTGCAGGGCAAGCAATGCAGGAGCAAAAATAATGTACAGTAGTTTGGCATTTTCTTTCTCGAATACTTATTAGTTCAGGTGGTAGTGATGATTTTTATGGTTTTATTTTCTAGCAAAGACTTCCATCTTTGAAAGCAATTCAGGGGATCATTTTTGTTCCTTGGTGGCTGTTTCCAAGCGCTGTAGATTTAGCTGCTTTAACAATGAGTCAGTCTCAACTTGGAAAAGCCATTTAAAGCTACGGAGGAAAAACAGAACCTTTTTGTGCACGTGAAGGCCAATTATTTTAACAGGAGAGCTCCAGTGTAATATTAAAAACAAAATGACCCACATGACGATTCACTGGAGGAAGGCTCAGAGATTGCTTGAGGTCAGTTATATTTTTAGGCTTTGAAAAATTTGGAAGTAAATTCTGGAGCTGGAAAAATGTTGAATCACAAAATCCTCCTTATACAGGGGTAAGAATTCTTTTCTTCTTTAGTGGAGGTTTATATTCTTAAGCACACATGGGAACATAAAGCAAATATAAATGTTTACTGCCTTTTGTCAAGAGAAGGATACTGAGGAGATGGTACAAAAGTAGCATAGCTATTAAGAGCACATTTTGGAGCTCCAAGGGTTGCTCCCATTTTTGTCTATACTTTCAGGACAAGTGTCCAGCTGCACACCTTTGAGTTCCCAATAGTACGAGATGTGCATTCAGATTGCTGTAGTTTAGAAACCGCAACCTGTACTTCTCTGAAAAGATTACTCCCCCATCCGCACTCCCCGCTATGCCAGTTATACCTTGTATATGATACAGACATTGGCTCTTTCACTATTTAAGTATTTAAGTTAAATACCAAGCAGCAGATAACCAAAGATGATTGAATTTTAATGTAATGCCTTTTGATAACAATTGTTTCATTATAACTCTATTGATTTCCAAATTCAATACTTTTGAGACTAGCTGCAGCAGCTTGACACAATGATTTCATTCCATCACAGCAAAGTTTAATTCCACTGAAGCTATAAGGATCTATATCTCCACAAAACCAAAGCAATTTTAGAACAGGCCACAGCAACTGATTTCATTGAGACTAATTGTGGTGGTGGTGCCCTGTTTCAGGAACAGAATTACAAAACAGTGGGTATAAAATAGCATCTGACATAATTATTTGACATTATTTTATGCAATATACTTCAGTAGTCCAAATTCACTCAATTCACTGCTGCAAATCCTGATTAATTCCATTAATTTTTGCTACCTTTTGGCTGATGCAGAATAAAATGAATGTACCATATGCATTATGTATACAAAAAGATATTGGCCAGGCTCAGCTTGTCCTATGTTTGTTGCAGTGCACTGTGAAGCTAGTGAGTGGAGTCCATGGAGCGCTTGCACAAAGAAAGGAAAAACATGTGGTTTCAAAAGAGGAAATGAAGTAAGGGTCAGAGAGATCGTACAACATCCGTCAGCAAGGGGCAATCCTTGCCCAGCTACAAGCGAGAGCAGAAAATGTATTGTACAAAGAAAGAGATGTCAGAAGGAAGGAAAAGGTACCACATTATCATCATCATAATTTGAGATTGGTATTGTGCTTGTTTAATAATTCACATCTGAATTCCCAGGCCTCGATTGCTGGTTTCACCAAAGCTCCCATTGATGTGGTGTTCTTTGGGCTGGAGAAAACTGTTCCCTTGCCTGGAGTAAATAAAATCCTAATGCTGCTGAAAAAAATGTGCTTTGTGTGATCTAGAGAGGACAGGGTGGGCTGGATGGGAAGGTGCGTTCTCTCTAGGTTCTGCTGAAAGAACTGCCAAGATGACGGGTTGCATGTGGAGATCAGAGCAAAAAGGTCTGTTGTAAAACATGTCATGGTGGGAGTTGTTTGTTGGGTATCAGGCAGTCAAATTTCATGCTTCAACCACGGGATTCTCCAAACTGGTTCCTGTTTCCTGCTCCCCTATAGGTATGCCCATAGTTCTTGCAATTGCAGTGCTGTGGCCTCTCTCCCACCCTGACCTCGTTGTGCTAGCTCTGGCTGAACAATGTGGCTGGATCCCGCAATCTACATCTGGCTTGCAGAGTCCCAGCATGGGAGAAAGACCATAACACTGCATGGCAGCCAAGGGAAACTCCACTTGATTTTGCCCAATAAGCAAGAATGCCAGCAGAGCCGCCCCTCCATGTAAGCTAGCAGGTCGGGCTTATTCCCTGTCACAGGACCTTGTGAATGTCATCCAACATGTTAAGAATGGGAGATGCTTGAGACATGTATGAAATAATAATTTATACAAATTCCACCCAATAGTTATTGTTCCATTTTCTCCCCTTCTTGTAGCAGGGAAGTTATTTGCTCTGTCCCCAGTGCAATTACTCTGATTGACACAAGAGTGCCAATGGAACATTAGCTTTTCCCCTCTCTCTCCCATTTTCTCCATCCTTCCCATTCCTTCTATTTCCCCTAAACCTCCCAAACTCAAAAGTAGGTTTTCTTCTCTTTTGAGGATGAGTAGAAGGGGTGGAGCAGCTGAATGTGTGTAAGCCAGCATGAGCTGCTGGTACCAAGTAGTAACTTACTATTTATTGTTAAATTATCACTAGGATTGCCTCAGATTACTTGTAGAAATGTAAAAAGGGTTTGGAGCTTTTAATCCTTTTGAAGGTTGGCTTGTTCCCTCCGGATATACCTCATGAGAAGGGAAATGTTAGAAGGAGGACCTTATGATCCAGAGAGCTTCAGGTGCCTCCCCTTCACTGAAGAACTGGCCAGATCTACTGATTTATGGGAGCCTATGGGGCAGATTTCACCTTTCTGAGGTTGCTTCAGCCTCCTTGTGTTGAGCAGTGCCTTGGAGAGGTAGAGTGGTGTGGCTGTCTCAGGGGGGTAGCCAAGGCAAGATATTTACAGATTCCCTCATGCTTAGACTCTATCTTCAAAACGTCCACAAAGATTATTACTTCTGCTCCTGCCCAGTGGCACAGCTTGACACACAGCCCTGTTAGCCCACTATAACTGGGGGAAAAGACTCTTTTTTATTTTTATTTTTCCTACTGGTTACTTTTGCTAGAGCTGAAAATATAAGTCTGAACTTTAATTTTGAAACTGTGAAAACTGTTGGTTTTCTTTGAGGTTATGATGATGTTGTGTATTTGTTTATGGCAATTTGGCAACATCTTCAGATTGGAGAAGACATTTCTTTTTGAGAAATGTTTGCTGTTCATGTGTAGTATGTACTTTAAAAGAAACTCCTCACGTATTTTACTGTCAATTCTTACTTTACGGGATCTGAGCCAAGCCATATTTGAAAAATATGGCACACCACAAGAATTCCTTTAAAATCATGAATCTTTTTTTTTTTCTTTGATGTACATAAAACTGTTTTGTTTTTCTTCCTCTTGAGCAAGTCACAGACTATATTCCAGCCTGTTTTACACCCAGTAGACAATTCCTTTGAAACAAATGCAACCAGATGTAACCTATGTTCCGGCACTACCTGTGCCCTTAGGACTTGCATGTGTATGGCTGAGAGTCTTTTTTTTAATGTTCTGAAATCCACCACAATACAATCCTTTGTAGCATTAGCCACAAATGTCTGTCTCATTCACTTTTGTACACCTTCACAGGGAGATGAATTTATTAAAAAAAATGTAAAAAAGATAATCCGTAATAAAACTGAGGAAATTCAGACACAAAACCTTAAGTTAAAATAGCTTGAAGGGATGGATTATGGTGACACAAGCCAGGAAACTGAGAATTAAGCTAAAAGTTTTATGTTCCTACTGGAACAGGGAAATGAAGCTTTCCAACTTAATCTCCAGGCAACTTATCTTCCTTACTGCCACCGTCCCGTATTACTCCAAGAGAAACTTCTGTTCCCCTTTGAACAAGAGAGCGCTTGCACAAGAAGCCAAGCTAGGCTCTGTTCTTATGGCTAGCTAGTCCAGTCAATGAGGGGAGGGGAAGTTAACAACAAAAACTCTTTTGGACAGAGAAGGGAAAGTAAATACATTTGGACTTACTGTTAAGAAATATTGAAAATGCTGTTTTGCATTGTATGACTCCGCAATGCTGCTTGGGAGCTGCTTTGGAGTCTAGCTTCTACAGCACTGGCTTGAAGTCTAGCGGCAGTGCTAGCCATTACCGACAGTGCTGCTAATCTTTCCTCCGCGGCCACGAAGACAGAGTTAGCTCGGTCAGCCTCTGCCATTTCCATGTTGAATACATGTCTGTGGCCAAGGGAGTAAGGGCAAAGACCACATGATGACGGGGTATGCTCGTCACAGATGCCTCAGTGACTTTGCTCAAGAAGTTGAGATCGGAGACAGGATGTTAGTCAGTTAAGTTGCTGCTATCTCACAGAAGCAAGTACATGTTTCTGGAACAGCTATGCAAAACAAGATAAAACGGATGAAAACGTCTTTTTTGTTTCCATCTGCTAGTGTGTCATTAAAGCTGGTGAGATGTATTACAACTTTTTTTTTTTCCCTCACTAGCTATTAAATGAAGTTTTACTGGGAGAAGATGCTAGTTTCCTTACAGAATGAATGCAAACAAATGGAAATAATTAGATTACCAATAGCCCTACTAGCCTAAAAGGTTTTTCTTACTCATTTTAACATTAAATTAGTTGATCCCAGTGTGTTTTGACGAGGCAATTTCCATGTGTTTCACAGATAGGCTCCTTTTATAATTCAGTCCCATCCAAACCTCACTGCAATTTATTTCATAATTGTCTTCTTTTAAACTCATGATGGCCAGTTCTTTTTAATCTACAAGATTATATGATTTCAAGTTCCAGCTTCTTCTTCTTCCTTTCTCTCCGTCTTACTTTCATACTTTTGTGCCCTCGGCACAATGCACTGTTACTTTTACCTTTTCACACTTAACATCTTCTTGGTTTCTTCACTGATAGACATATTTTGATAGTCAAGTGTGTCTTGTAGCCATGTCCATAAATGGCAAATGTATTTTGGGATGTATTGGAAAAGCGCAACTTGTAGAGCTTGGCAAACATTGCAGATTATCCATCAATATTATTTGTTTGCCTTTATAAATGTGCTCTGGCCAAACACAAGTCCCTTTGGTCTGCAAATGGCATACAGAAGAATTTGTGGGGAAGGAATTGCATGTTTTCATGCACAAATAATTCTGCCAAGACCCCACATCCAAGTGCAAGAGAATGTTCACCATATAACTTTCTGTTCAGTACCAGCTAACCACCCCCCCCCACACTTCCCCCACTTAGACAGTTGTAAATACTTTCAGATAACATTTTCTAATCAGTTTGAAGAGACTGAAAACACTCATCAAAAGACTAAGTGGGTAGTTATGAACAAGGAAAACATCTTAGAAAGCTGGGTATTATGCAGGTTAATAGGCTACACTGGTTACAAGATTGTATTGTTGTAAACAAATAAATATTTCTATTGTTTCTTGTTCATATACTCATTCATTTGTACGTTGGTGGCATTTAAATGTTCAAAGGAGAGAACGAATGCTAACTCTGTCCATTCTGTGCAAACACAAACCAAAGAAAATTTCTGTTCCTAAAAGGCAAAAATTCAAGCGTTAGATGTGAAAAAAAAATGGTGGGATGAATGTAGAATAGCATATTTCTTTTTCCCTGTAGAGTGTAGGGATTGTCACCCCATACAGTCTGAAAGCAGGATGCTGTTATGAAAGTGAGGGGCAATTTTAGTCAAAATTCATGAGACTGCAAACCTCTGGAAGCAAGGTAGCTTGTCAGTTAATGGTTTGTGCTCTAAGGAGAATATAGATGTTATTCTGTGGTTTCTTTTCCAGTGTGCAGCAAGAATAAGACAGAAAGCAGAGCCTTTGAGATGGGGAGATTTCTAGTTGCAGACTGGCGGGAAGAAGCGAACTAAGGGAACAGGATTTTGTGTTGAGCAGTTTTAATGAGGAAAGCATGTATGTTTGGGGGAACTATTAAGCCTGCATGTAAAAAACAAACAAAACAAAAAAACAAAACTTCTATCCTGTGTTATGTACATGTGAATATAAAAATCCAGGTTTGATTTGAATAACGAAGAAGACTGATACTCAGGTCATCTCTGTTGTTTCTTTGAAGTAGCTCCTCTACCCCATATTGGTATGTGTCCACATAATGCTCCAAACATATTAATCAGATTGTGTCTGAAAATGTCTTCAGTTGGCTATGGTGTGAGGAAGGAGTCCTGTCAGGCATCCATTAGGTTTCCAAAACCACCACTCAGCTAAAAACCCCAAGCCATTTATCAAGATTTTACTTAAGCTGAAAACAATGTAACTTAATACTAACAAGCTTAAAATATTAGGCAATAATCTAATTGCATTCACTTAACTTAAACTCATTGAGTTACCCACCCCAATGTATGCATTCTGACACCATATGGATCCAGGTAACAACGGATCACAGAAGGCTCTAACGAAGTTGACCCATTAGTATATCCCACCAAAATAAANTGTTCCAGGCAGCAAAGAGAAAGAAAAAGAGAGCCCCTACTAAAATAAAAGAAGAGAAAAGACATGTAAGTTGTATTACATTTTAAAAATATAGGTGGAAGCACAGTAGGGAAGGAAGCCATTTGAAATCAGTGGAAGATTCACACTTTGCACAGTTTTTGAATCATGGCCCATAAAATCAAGGTTTTGTGACCTCCACAACACAAAGAAACCCCTCGGTAACCATATGCGTAAATATGTGTCACATCAATGCATTTATTCCTGCAGTAATACTCATTTCTTCCTGAAAATTCTGGACTGCCAGGCCTCCAGAATAGTTGCTTAAGCCTTTTGTGGAGCTCTGTTGTCACGCTGGGGAATTTGGATTTGATGCTCATGCAATTTTCACAGTGAAGGTTTCGCTGTCTGAGAATTCAGACAAGGCATGACAAGCTGGGTGTCTTCACTGAGCCTCTGCTAAAAATTAGCTGTTTATGTCTAAGCAACTTCTAGATGAGTCATGTTAAAGGTGGGATACTGTACCTGGGGAGAGGGATTCACGGCACCATTAGATGGATTTTAAGAAGGGCAAAATGATTTGCCTCCTGATAGTGCCCCCCTTTTTTTTTTTTTTTTTTTTTTTCCCGATGACAGCTAAGGACAGCCTAGTGTGAGTGATGTGGACTTTTACACGCTAACTTCCATGTATTTAGAATTAAATGACACATTTTCCCCATGTGCAGAGTAATGACTTTGTAACACTGCAAAATCTAAACCAGGGTTCACCCAGGCTGCCTCAGTAAGCAAAGCAAGCATGTTTTGGGGGATCCATGGGTCAGCCAAAGTAAAATAAAAAGTAGAGTTGAAAAATACTTGTTCACAATACTCATTTCATTAAGTGCTGGCAAAACCAGGGTTAGAGCAGTGTTCTGTTGTGTTAGTTGATGAACATCTAGTAATGGCTGGACACCTACTTATTCAAAGGTGAATTCTCCTTTACAGAACAAGCTATAGTCTGTTCCTATCCATTCCACACACTAAAGATAAAAAGTCTGATCCCAAGGCAAGGGAAGCCCAAAGCGGGCCAATAATTCCCCAATGTACTATTTTGAAACAATTTTTTCTCATTAAAAAAAAAAAAAAAAAAGGCCAATTCTGGACATTTTTGATACTCAGTATTTTTACTTAACCATACTTAAGTCCTAAGCATAGCTACACGTGAAAGTAAGATATTCCAGTTACAGTTCATCCTGAAAGTTACATCCTCTCCCTTATGTATAGCTTGGTGGCATTTGAAACAACAGGACTGGAGCATGTGAGCTACAGAGACATCACAGTGCACAGTTCTCTAGTCTAACTGTGAGAGATGGAGTATCCTGTGTGAAGGTCACTCGTGTGGTTATGGTTAATGACCTTACTCCATGGTGGGTCACAGGACTTCTGAAGCTTCGAGATGAACACAAAGCTAATTACTGCATCCCTGTGTTTACATTCTGCATACGCCAATGGGTCATAACTTTGGCCTTTGCGAGCCTGAGTTACTATAATTGAGGAATCTGTCTTGCAAAGAGTTTGGTTGTTTATTTTCTGTTTATTTCTGCCAAGAGGACCTCTCATTTCCTTTCCTCATAGGGGTTTTGACTCTTTAACTTTAACACGTTTCCAGCCTCCAAGAGTAGGGCTGTTGAGGCAGGGAATCTATTAGTTACAACATCAAGGGAAATGGCTTTCTGGAAATACCTTGAGCAAGGCAGGACACGGACAGCACAAGGCTGCCCACTGCCACTGTCCTGCACAAATGGACACCATCTAGAAAAGAGACCTGGGTGAGAAGGGTTAAGAAGGGAAAAAGAGGATCAGTATGAGTCAGAGAGATTTGTGAATCCAAAATAGCTAATAATCAAGGATGTAATGGCTCTAGATTTCAAGGGCTGAAAAGAGAGGAAAGAGCCATTTTTAAACTTTAATCATAGCACTTTCAAAATGTAATCATAGTTAGGCACTTTTGAAAGTCATATTAGGTAACTAGCTGCAAACTGAGACATTAAAATCTGAACTAATTAATAGAAATACTGCATTTTGCTACAGGTATGTTTACTTTGTGTTAGTGTGAACATTAAATTCTCGTTATACCTCCCAGTTCTGACAGACACATATACACTGTGCAAGCAGGTAATACAAACAGGCTGTGTGCCCCTGCACATACATTACTATACATTGTGGCAGTCCTGTCAAATCTGAGAAAGAAGTGGGTGGCCAACTGTTCCTACAAGGGAAATGAATCAGAAAAAAAGCTGGCTGCATTCTTCTATTAAAATGTGGATGACACGACAGCTCTCCTCCCCAGATCACCAAACCAAATAAGGGATAGAAATCAGCTCTTTTTCTCCTTCTGATCTTCCCTTCTGGAGCCTCCTGGTGCTCCAGAAGTGTCTGGCAGGCTATCTTTTAGATGTCTGAGCTCTGTAGGGAAAACAGGAGGTCACTAAGTCCTCTCCCTCCACCCTTCCACAGTGCCCATCAGGTATCCATTCAACACTAAATTTCCAACACCTTTCCCTCCTGAATAGAAATGTTTGGGATTGAGGGGAGTAGCTCCAGCTTTAGAAGGTGAAATCTGCAGCTATGTCTACGCTGCTAAAGAAAAGCAGGCAAAGGTGCACTCCTGGACCGCAAGGCCAAGGGGCATCTTCTGCTTTACATCCAAACTAGTTGGGGCTATTCCCTCGATGTGTCTGGGGGAAGAGAGAGAGCTGTCGCAGGCCAGAGTCCTAAACCAAACTAACAGTTATGCAGTGCAGACACGAAGGGGCCTGCCTGATATCTGGGCTTCTTTCGTTGCACACCTGTACTTTAGTAATCGGTGGCACCTTCACCTTTGGTGGCATCATATCTCAGCTTCAGGGAGAGGAGAATAGGGAGCTATGGTTACTGTCTCCTCTCAGGTGCAGGGCAGAGGTTGCTTGTGAAAGAGCAGAGCATCGTTCCCTTTTACCCCACATCACTTCCTTGGTCTGCCTGCATGTCCTCATTTATCCATCTTTCCCTCCACTTCTCACATTTGATACTTCCAAAGTCCTCACCCTAACTTCTAGCATTTTAAGGAGCTCTTTCTGAGAGATGTATTTGTCACAGCTGGAAGAGGAAATCGGCCTCTTCCAGGCTGTGTGCCACGGCAAAATAACTTGACAACTTCTTTCTCTTGATTCCCCAGAAGACCACAGCAAGCTGTTTTCTTGTCTTTGGGCAATATTACCACAAAGTAAAAATGAAGGGAAGTGGTTACTGACAGCAAGGCTCACCCAGCCCTTGCCATCTGGAGATCTAAATCCCTCACTATTTTGGCCTGTATGACCTGGAAAGAAGAACAAATGCAAGAAAGCAGTTTGGTAGTACATCTATCAAATTTAGTCCAAGAATGCAAAACATTTGGGGTATGTGAGCTACAGAGTAAATCAAGCAGTGGGTGTTTCAAGTCTGATGGTGACACACACAGCTAAATCCTGGGTTGTGGAACACTTCCATGTATAGCAATGCTGTTATAACACTGCAAATTGTGGAAAGCAATGGCACTCATTCGCTATTGTATTAGCTGCCTAATTCTTTTACAGGGCCTGATCCAAAACCTACTGAAATCCCATTGACTTCAGAGTACTTTGGATCTAGCTGTAAAGAAGGGATTTTCAACATTCCTTTGTAACAAAGTGAAAACAAGCACTTTTTGGCTGCCATTTCTCCTCATCTTACTGGATATTTGTCTGTTCTTCCCCACCCAGGCAGCTCTGTTTGCTTTTCCCCAGCCAGGTCTCTGCATCTCTAGTCTCCTTGTCTCTTCTCAGCACACTCTTCCTGCTAGCTCTGACAGCTGTTGTAGCTTTTGGTCTGCTTAGGCTGCCACCTCCCAGCTCTCTTCCAACCTCATAGCTCTGAAAAAGAAAGCACTCGCTGCCATAACTTTTCATTATAAAGGTCCAGAGGAGCTTCAGATTGTTGCCAATGAGATGACAGCATGCAGTGTTATTATCAGAGACCATATAGATCAGGAGAGAGGTTGTGGGAGTCTCCATCGTGGAAGATTTTTAAGGAGGTTAGACAAACATCCATCAGAGACAGTCTAAGTACACTGGTCCAGCCATGAAGTCCAGTAAGGGACTAGATAATGCTTTGATAAGCTTCCCTGCATTTCTAAAATTACTGCAAAATTTCCACGAAATTTTTCCATGCCTGTTGCCTTCTGTAAGACCTCCACAGACAGACAGCATACTGCACATTTACAGAGCACAAATTCAAGTATCTCTGTCCATTGACATCAATAAAAGGCCTCCTGCTGGCTTTACCAAGCTCAGATTTTCATTTGGGCCTGAATCAGGGAACTGAAACCAACTTTCCTTCCCTTTTGTTCAGTCTAGGCATCCTGCATTGCTGGTATATGTGCCATGTTCCTCTTTGCATTCACCAGCTTTGAATCATTGTTACAGAAAGAGTATAGGGCTGGATTTTCTTACAGAAAATTTCAGTGGTCTTGTCACACTAATTCACCAGAGATGTAAGCTAGCACCACTCTGCCAATGAAGCATGTTTTAAGAGCAGCTGAGGATGCGGCCCTTTAGGGGAATATTGCTGTACGTTTAGGCTTGAAAGAAAAGAAGTAATTTTAAGAACTGATGCAAACAAACATTTTTCATTAATTTTTGTTGACATAATTTTGCAGTGGCAAGAAATTAAAGAGAAGAAAGAAAAACATTTGTCATTTAAAAATTCAGTGGCCATGTCTTTAATCCAAAATTCAGAAAAAGCATTTCCAAAATTTTCTATTTTTGGTACCTTGAAACAAGAAATGGTAGTAAAAGAATTGACCAGCGGTCCACAAGTGAAACATATACAGGCTAGAATTTAATGATTAACTGTGGAGATTTTTCTACCATTTATTTGGTTTACAAGCAAAATGGCCCACTAATGAAATTTCTTGATTTTAATCTAATCCTCCCCAATACCTATGGCAAACAGTAGCCCCAGCATAAAGATTTACAGCTATGGTTATGTCTCTGCTTTGTTCTTAAGCATGTATTTACTTCTGCCCCTTTGCTTTCTGAATTTCTCTCTCTCATTTGTCATCTGAAGAACTCCGTTTAAAATGAAAACAGGCTTCAGACATGAAACACAGCTACATTCCTGAAACATGAGATGAACAACCTTTAATTTACGCAACCTTTCATTTACAGTAATGTTTAATGGATGGCCCAGTCTCATTATGGACAATGCCTCTCCCTGTCATTATCCTACAGAAAGGCCTAAAACACTTAAGCATTTAAAGGAGCCCTGTTTCAGGCCCTGTATTCTCTCCTTTCCTCCCTCCCCCACTCCCCACCACCCTTTCCAACTGCCCTTGTTCTAAGTACATAATCTAAACGCTGTACTCTGCAAATTGCATTTACTGTTGGCTTCAGGCTTGGAAGGACCCTTCTGAACACTTTTTATACAAACCCTAACAAGGTCACAGTTGGAAAAATCTCAGCTGGTGGACTTGGATCCCATGAGCTAGTTACCATTTATAATTAATATTAATGAATGGCAGACGACAGATGTTTATTGCTTAAGCAGAAATGTGCATTGCTAAACCAGAAGGATTTAGTTTAAATCCAGAGGAACTGACTTTATTTCTTGTACAGATGTGTGTGCTGGGAGAGAATGCCAGTAGGCGATCTAGCCAGTGCTACCTTTAAGCATGAGCAAGGAAACGATACTCCATAAAGAAGGATCCTGAGCTCCCTATTTGATTGAAGCGTGATGTTCAGTCCTTTAAAACATTAACGGAAGTAAGGAGGAGTCTTTCCGTCCATTTCAGTGATTTGCACCAGTAGTGCTTTTCATCTGTAGCTCCCAAAGCACTAACCAAAATTAAGGAAGAATTATCTGCATTTTACAGTTGTGGAACATGAGGGAGTCATATAAAGGCTGCATTATAAAGAAAAAAAAGTCCACCACCAAAATGAAGGATCATTTTCCCAGCCACAGTCTATTTTAAGTTGTTGGATTTTTTTCCCCCCAGTGTTCTTAAAGCAAACTAAAGCTATGATGGATAAATCTCTTAAGTTTAAATCTGACATAGTGGAAGATGCAATATGGAGATGGAAGAGTCTTTGCAAATCCCTCTGAATACTGTAGGGCATATTCAGATTTACGGCTGATGGAACTTCTGTTTTCTAACTGAAAGCAACCCACTTTTTCAGAGTACAGAAATTGACTTCCTCTAACTGGACACATACAAGCATCTTGGGTAACATTTCCAAAAGTACGCAAAAAATTTAACGTAACTTCTTGGAGTTTATGGTTGCTGTTGGGGTGGGGGTCTGTTTGCTCTGGGTTCTTTGGACAATGCATCCTACTTCTTATCTTACTTCAGTATGTATGCACCAACTGTTTACTGTTTTCTTGCCCCTGAGATTTCTACACTTCTGTATGACAGTCTATAAAGCGTTTCAGAGTATGTCATACCAGACCCTTGCAAAATATTATTGGTTTTAGTGGCTGTGTGGTTTGTCTGAGATGTTACAGAAGAGTGCTTAAGGAGTTTCTAGCAAAAGCAGATGACAGTCTGGTCTGTAGAAACAGTGAGTAGTTTTGTTTTTGGCTAATTTGAAAATTCTTGGAGCAGGCAGGCAAGTGATTAGTTAGTTGGTTTTAAAGAGAGGCATGAACATATTAGTTGATTGGTGTACATGGTCTTCCTCAGATGGAAGCAGGAGGTGGCTGGAAAAAGAGACTGCTGGTCCCCACAGTCCCAGTTTTCAGAGCCCAGAGAAGGTCCTGACTTCTTGCCATACATCATACTAGAGGAAGTGTCACTCTCTCTGCTTTTATTTCTGGTTCCCTGGAACGTTTTTGCAGCCTACAATTCAGCTCCTGTAACCAGCCCTGTTGTATAGGCTGCACACACTCCACAGGCGTGCTTACAAGTGTAATGCCCAGGATTATTACCATTTTACCAGCATTGCTGTAGCACTCTTCAGGCACCCCTTGAGCACCAAGCAGAAAAATAACACATGCCTGCAGCAAGTTCTGCTGGGCTGGCATTATCTACTGCTGGTAGGAACTGTGCCAGACAGGACACAGGACACATCTCCTGGTGGGGTGGCTAAGGGGTTACAGACTTTCCTTAGCTCTGCCTGGTGCTCTGTGTCATGAGAGGCTCATCCCAGTGGGTGCTGTATCTCGTCTAGCCTCTGGGCCACCTAACCTCATTTGTACCCAATCTAAATGGCATGGTGGTCAGTTTACAAAGTATACTAAATAAAGCGGACTCCAGTGATGCATCATCACATGCAAAACTCATTCTTCACGTTCCGCTTCAAGCTACTCATAAAGCCGGCTGCTAACTTCAATGTGCAAAGCCTGTGTTACTACAAACAGCTCTAGACCCACAGTTCATTCCCAGAGGGATTTAAAAAGAATAAACTTATCACATTCTTGGAAAAAAAAAAAAGAAAAGAAAAGACAGCCTGGATAAAATTTACATGGACGATTTCTATCTGTGATTCATTTCAAACTGAAGCCTTATGGGCAATGTTAAAATATTTGCATTCTTTTTTTTTTTTTCATGCATGTCCTCCATGACCCCTTCTTAGAAATCTTTGTTCTCTGTATTTTATAGGTTTGATTTTTCCAAAGGAACGGAAAATACCAAATTGTCAAAGTCATCACATTTCCCAGAAATATGCTGATTTCAATGAAGTCCTAGTGGAAAGTAGGCAGGTTTTGAAACAACTTTACCTTTGTGTTAGGTTTCTGCCTAGTATGCTGTCAGCTTGCCCGTTGGGCTGGCCCATGGCAGCCCACCTGGCAGGCTGACAAGGACCCAAGAGCCTGAAAACCTGAGATCTCTTTGAGAGCATCCTGGTCAGCTGAGCTCCTTGAGCTTCATAGCGCTAAACTTTGAATCCCTTTGGCACAAAAATTTCCTGAGCCTTTTTTCAGAGGCAGCCCGGGACTCTTGGTGTTCCCAATCCCCTTCTCCACAATCTGCTCTCTGCCTGCTGAACTGCCAGGTATCCTCTGAGTAGGTAAGAAAACCTGTGTAGAAACAAATGGAGATGGCCAAAGTGAAATGTCATGTCACCGTTGTTGAAAGGGGACCTTTGGAGTCACTGATTTGTGTGAAATTTAGAAACCTGACTTGTCGTTTTAATCAGGATGAAAATGTATTTGGAAATATTGGCATTTCCTTGAGAGGGTAAGATCAACGCTTTGGCCAGCTGAAATAGTACACAGATATTGGAGACACAAAACAGAAAGAAACAGTTGTTTTTCAACACCCTGCTTGTGAAAAATATCCTTGAAAACAAATTCTTCCTTCATTTACACCAGAAAACAACCTTAGTGACCTCGGTATGTTTGAGCAAGTAGAACAGGGGGCAGAATCGGGCCTCCAGCAAATTTAAGTAATAGCACCCTGGCTCTGGGCTGATGATTTTGCTGAGTGGATCCATCAGGGGCTGCCTTCCTCGTGTATATTAGCCACTGCTGACTGGCTGATCAATCAGTCAGGCTGGCCAGGATTACCTGAGAAATGCGCACGGGCTCCCATCCACCTGTCAGCACAGGCATCACCCCAGGTGGGAAAGCAAACAAACGGAGCTTAGAGGAGACGGGACAAGTGAACCGTGCAAAGCAAGGCCAGCGTTGCATCCTGTTGACTCCCCATCTTCCTTCATTTTTCTGGGACATCGGGAAACCTAAAGAGATGTAAGGAAAGGGCTCCAGGTGGAACGCATGGCTATACCTGTATTGGCAAAAGAAACAGTGCCAGATCCCCAGGTTCCCTGGTGCTGGTGTCAGACAGCATGGTCAGGCCACATCCATGCTGTGGGCCACAAGGCACTCAAGGCCATTATGTGTACCAAAGAAAGTTTTTTCTCTGCTTCCAGGACCAAGTGGCCCAATTCGGAGTGCCACCTGGGAACTGTCCCTGGCCTGGGCTGGCTCTCAGGCGTGCCAGGGTGATGTCGGCCCAGGCCGGGAACCTCTCTAACCACTCAACAGTACAGACGGCAGGAACAGTCCTTGGCACTTTTTAAGGTGCTAGCGGATGTGGCTAGGAGTATAGCTAGACTAGAAATACTTCTGAGCCCCCAGTGATGCATCAAGGTGGGGTTTTCACCTCCTTGGCTTTCCCTCAGACACAGCTCAGCAGTGCTCCAGGCAGCGAGCACCAGTTTGGCCAGTCTTGCGTCACCCACACCCAGGCCTGTCGGCGCAAGGGTGGCACTGGGAGCAGAGCCACAGAATCACAGAATGGTTGAGACTGGATGGAACCTCTGGAGGTCATCTGGCTCAACCCCCCTGCTCAAGCAGGGCCACCTGGAGCAATTTGCCCGGGAAGATATCCATCTCCAAGGAGGGAGAATCCACAGCCTCTCTGGGCAACCTGTGCCAGTGCTCAGTCACCCGCAGACCTGCTGCGCTCATGGCACGGAGGCTGTGCCTCACACGGTGAATACAACGCTGCACTCAGGTGCTGCTCCAAAACTGCACCTGGCATGGGACAGGTGATGGAAAACCACCAGCCATGAGAAGGAAAACTGCCCTTCTGGGGCTTCCCACCTTGCACTGTTGTGCTTTACCTGAGCTTCAGAGCAGTAGGGTTATATTTGTATGTCTGTACAGACATGTATTGCACACAAATATTCGTGTTTGCATGTACACACACAGTGCTAACACCAAATGAAGGTCCCATACTGTGGCAGGAACTGATGACCTGGTCCAAGTGTTATAGTCAGCATCAGCAAATCCACTTTGGGATCACCAGCGTAGCCCAGTACAAAGCCATGTTCATTGAGGGAAAAAGGCATTCTGCATTGTCTGTGTATGGTTGCATCCAAACATTTGGACTGCATGAATATCTTATGAATTGACAGGTTGCATTAATGCAAATGGTGTAAGTAAAGCCAAGGAAAAAGGTTTCTTTTGTTTATTCCTCTCTTCAAAAAACTCTGAGTAGAAATTTGAGTACTAAAGAAACAAGTTTCTTTGGGTGTTTTCTCCTTTTTACTATTGTACTAGAAAGAGTTCAAATGTCTGCTGAGGCACAAGCATCTGTCTCTTATCATGTATAACTTTTCTTGATTATTTCTAGAGAGGCAGACTAAACATGCAGCTCTGACATAATGCAGCATCACATTTTTATTTCTGGTTTGCTCAAAAGCGTGCACCAGCTGAACTAAGTCTCTAAAAAGGACTATATTTATCACCTCAATCTGGGCTAGTGGGAGGACTTGGATTATTGGTGCCTAAAGGAAAACAAGCTATTATAGGTTTCTGCCAATACCCTGAAGCTTTAACAGGGTAAGATTTTTTTGGTACCAATCACTACTATCTCCAATCTTTCTATTGTCATCTGATTGCATTAGTCTTAAATTAGAACTATACAGTGGATTTGGACGGTCATCTACCTTTTTGCAGGTTTTAGAAGAGCTGTAAAAATCAGATCCCACTCAGAAGTCGCTGTTAAAAATCTCAGCAAGCTCAGCGTAAAGGTCGGAGGGAAAACACCACTTTCCTAAATACCAGCATGGTGTATGTCACTTCCTATCCTAAACAATGTGGACTGGTTTTCTGCTCTGCTAAATAGCCATGAGTTTCCTGTCTTTGGAATCAGTGTTGAGATTTTATAAGCTGTGGGATCTTATAAGATGAAAACTGTTATGTAATTATAAAATTGCTGTTGTTAGCACAACATTAGGGCTGATTAAAACAAGGCTGCTAACAAATTCCCTCAGTCCCAACAGACAAGTGCAAAGGAAATATATGCCCACAGGCTCTGTTTTGAACAGACAGCAATAAATGCCTCCACAAACAGCAAACAGAACTCATCACAGAAATCCTCCCTCCTCTGGCTCTTTCTTTGACTGGAGGATATTCTTGTATTTTCAGGCACTGGCAATATCTTTTCTATGGCATGAGAAAAAGTGTGCCAACCCATTTCTATTGCAAAAGGTCTGTTAAGACCAGGGACTTTCCATAAGCATTGCTTATGACCTCATGAGTGCAGCAGTGTCATTTCCCAAGCAGCCCATGGAAGAAATGATCCCTTCCTACTTCCCGTACACCTAAACGGGATACAGCTTGCTCTTTATATTTTACAGCAGCAAATTCTGACATCTCCTGCCTCAGCATCGTTAATCTGCTCAGTCTCCTTTCTTTGCTCTCTGCCTGCTTTATGCAAATAGCTGTTGCGCAGGCCTGATCTATTCCTGTATTTAGACACAATGTTCTCATTCCCCCTAACATGCCTGCCTTGGCGTTGTCCTTTCCTTGCAAGGACAGGCTAGCACACATGACATTAGTAAGAACATTTTTCAAGTGAATGCAATTTGGTAGTCCAGATCTATTTTCAGAGGCAAATGAAGTTCAAGAACCCTAAATCTCATGGAAGGACTACTGTAGGTCTCAGGCTCCAACATCCCCTCCAGTCTGCATCTAGAGACTTATTTCCATTTTCTAGAGGAGTCAGGCAAATACATTAGTCACTAAGTCCCCTATTGGAGCTGCTCAACCATATGTCTGTGTCATTCGAGGTATCTTGGGGTATCCAAGATCACCACCCAGGACAGTGGATACAACACATACCTTACGATCTGTACCCATCTGGACTGGTATGTGGAGGCCAGGCAGGTTGTCCTCATGCATTTCAACAGCAGGAGAACCTATGTCTGGCCAAATTAATTGCTCCTTAAATGCCTCTGGACCTTAGCTCCTTTAGAATTTTTACCCAGATTTGCTTCAGCAGTTAGTGCTTCTTTAAGAGGAATAAGTAAGGAGGGGAAATGCACTGAACCATGTAGTACCTAGGTAATTCTGAAATTGGTGACCCTCGCCATTTTGGTCACCTGCAAATCTGGTGATTAGAAAATAGGGCTGCCATAACTAGGAAAAAAATCATCACTGATAAGAAAGTTATGCTGTTTAAACTTCAGAAAGCTTTACCAGACGAATCAGCCACTACACTAATGGTTTGTGAATGAAAGGACAATGTCCTCTGCATCGCTGGGCAGTTGCAGCTTTGGAGGCTTGTTATCTTGGCAAGTAGTGTGAGTACACGCTATGGTTTGTGTTCCAGAAAAAAAAAAAAAAAAAGTATCACTTTTCATGTAAATGAGAGCGATCTATCCATTTGCATAATATGACAAGACTGGATTACAGACAGAGCTGTAGTAAGCGGTTTTAGAGCCTGGGGCATGCTCCTCTTACTGGTATCTTCACTTGGCGCAGCTTCTTCCAGGTTGTCATGCTGTTGTCCAGGCAGTGTGGTGAGGAAGGGGTGACATCCCTAACAGGACTAAAAAATGTCTCTGAGAAAGGTGTGGATAGGTGGGAAGGAGTGGGGACATGGAGTGGTGGCACTCAGCCCCCCGAGTTTGTCCCCACACCCCGTGGGGTACCAAGGGGTTGGAGCACCGGTGCTGACTGGCAGCAGGGAAAGCGCTGAGGGGTCAGCTGAGGCTGTGAGGAGTGTGAAAGAACACTGTGGCACGTTACAGCTGTGGCTTGTGGTCTCTTATTATAGCCCTTCAGCTGATTGCAGTGTAGTGGGGAGGATTTTGTGGTCCGTGGTGAGATGCGCCGTGGAAGTGCCAGGCCCCGTCCAGATAGGGGCCTGTTACGTAGGTGCCTACAATCCCTCCGGACGCAGTTCTGTGACTCCTCTTGCCCCTGCTGCTCTCCCAGGGTAAATTTTGTCATGGGAGCAATCTCTCTAAAAGAAATAGAATCATCCCCAGTGTGTGACACCAGATTCTTACCTCTTCGGGGTCTCCATGAGACCTACCCCGTGACACCTCCCACTGAAGCAAAGCAGTTTGCACAATCAGATCTGACGCCTTCCTATGGTGGTTTGGGGTTTCAGTGCCCAGGGAAGGGAGAAGTGAACAAATATGCTGCCCTAAGTTCCCTGGGGTAATTACAACCAAATATAACAGGGTAAGACTAAGTGACAATGCCTAAAGAAGATGAAATCTGGAACCTGCAATGGTTACTCCACATCAGCCATGATTTTGTACTAAAGTCCCAAGTTTTCCCAAACCGTGATCAACCCTTGCTCCTTTTACTCCACAAGATGCGGCTACAGATGTAGTAGATCCCCACATCTGATGTGATAATGCAAAGGCTTCTCTGAAATGGTCTGGTTTACATATTTAAAGATATATTCCAGCATAGATCACATAAATGCAGATGTGGGGATATCTGAGACGGCGGGCCATAAATTAGGTTAACAAGAACTCAGCACCTTTAAGCTGATTTGACATGTAATTATATTGTTCTCTGAATTAATTTCACCATCTGCATTAAATTTGAACTACTGCACCTCTCAACATTACAGCATGTCTGTAGATTTACTTCTATATACGAAGTTATTATTAGAAGTAGCAAAGTGTCTGCTATCTACAAGAAAAATGACTGGACAGTGCCTATAGACTAATTCCTCCAGTACAGTTGGCTATACGAAGTTTCAGTTTTGGAATAAAAGCTATGTTAATGACAATTAGTTGCTTCACAGAACTATGTGAACCTCACGGATCCACTTTTTCATGAGCAAAGCGTTCGCTTGGAAACATTTGATTATCTCCTATTCAAAAAGATTTATCCTCTCTGTTCCTTTTCCTTTTTTTTTTTTTCTAACTTTATTTTAAAAGGGCTTACTGAGTCCCTAAGAAGAAAGAAACGAGGCGTGCGCGCTGTGAGGCGGGAAAGCAGCGGCGGCAGCAGCGGGAAGGCGGCGGACGGGGCTGGGGGACGGGGACAGGGACGGGGACGGGGCTGGNGGGCCTGCGCGGGGCTGCCCGCGTGGGGCGGCGGGGCGGGCTGACCGCGGCCACCCCCGGGAACGTCCCCGCATGTTCTCCTCCAGGCCGCGTCCTCGCAGGGCGGTCGCTGCTCTGGTGGGCTTCGGCTTCGGCCCTGCCCTCGCCTTCTCTTCTTCAAATGCAGTGGTTCAGAGATGAACTTGTAACCCGAGCGGCCCCTGTTATTGCTGCACTTTTCGTTTGGCCAAATGCCCCCGTTTAGAAAGAATTTCCACCGCTTCTGGAGTGCAGCTCCACGTGCTGTAGAGAAAAACACCTCTCTGGGAAGAAGAGAGCATAGATACGAGCAGGGAGGGAGCTGCGCGCAGGAGCGTCCCTCCAGCTACGCCCCAGTGCTAGCAGGTAACACGACAAGCATCCTCCCTCAGGGCCAAACTGAACCAAGGACCGGGCAGGATAAAATGAAGTAACATTGCATTGTCACAAAACCTCCCACTTTTAAAAATAGTGCTGAAAGGAGCTAAGCAACCTGCCTGGACAAAGACGACCCTTCAATGCTGTCGCATTACCAGAACAGCACAGGTCTAGAAGACAGACCCTTTCACAGACGGCAGCAATATGGAGATGTTGGCATTAAACCATGCATAAAATTGCACAGAGGACTCCACACTAGTCATCCTCAGAGCAGAGAAGAAGTAGGACTGAGTTCTAAGTGCTTTCCAGAGATCAGTTTTGCTCATCCTATATAGGATGAGCAGCAGTAAAACCATGCCTACATGAGTCTCTAGCTAGATGTCAGGTCTCCCTCAAAACTTGCAGACATATAGTGGTGTATATTCTTAATATATTCACACACATATATAAAAATACATGCATCTTGATCCATGACAGAAAGGGAAACCATTAAATATCTTTCCAACACGCTCAAAGAACTTCAGCTAGGAAGTCACAGCTGAAGGATTTTGGCCAATCACCAAGTGAACAATGTCAAACACTGAATGCTTGGACAGTTTCCATTCAAATAACATTTCATCCTGGGCCAACTGTATTTACAAACCATTGGAATGAAATTCCATGCTGTCATTTATCCATTAGCAAAAGACAGCGTTACAGCTGGGTAAGATGCATGCTCACTTCTGCATGGAGCTCTCCCAGCTCTCCCAGTGGTGGTTAGCTCTCGCCAACCCTTGCATGCCCATTCTGCAGGTCTGCCCTGCTCACCCCTGTGTATCTTCGGTGGCATTGCCAAGTTCAGAAAGTGTTTCTGTATGTATGTGGCCATATATTGGGGGTCATCTCTGACTGGTTACTGAAAATTCGAGGAGCCATTTTACATTTAAAGCTTTACTGCATGTTTCAGAAGCAACAGATGAAAAAGTCAGATGTTCGTCCTTACTTGACTCAACAAGTGTAACAAAATTTTCCCTTGCTATCCGATCTCAGGGTTGGTCAGGAATGGAGAAGATGTAAAATAAGCCCAAAGAGAGCTACACAATAAGAAGAGGTTACAGCGTATCCTCACATCTTAGTCTCACTCTTTGCTTTGTGCCTTTTCTTCACCTCTGAATCTCTCTCCCTTTATCTGACCTACTCTACCTTGGATGGTAGAGTACCTCTATGGTCTCTGACCTTGGATGATCGTCTGTTCCCAGAGCAAAGCCACTGCCCTGCAGCTTCTCCCTCACTGTGACCTACTCCTGCAGAGCCCACTGAGGTGCAAAAAATCCCAGCTCTGGTTTTGGAATGGGCTTAGTTCTGAGTATTTGGCATCCTCAACCACAAGAGCTGTTGTCAAGTTTGTGTAAGTCCCCCAGTACCGGTGTAGGAAAGCCTGGGTTATCTCTGCTGTTATTTAAAAGCAAAAAGTATTTTTGCTGCAATGAAGAGGGATAGATTATTTGCAATAGTATTGTAGTTTATACAGTGTATAAAGTTAGACCAGTCAATAGTTAGTGCTACCTGGCTTAGGCTATAGAAGTCCTCAAACCAGTTGTGTTTTGGTGGAGTATGTGGAGCTGTGCCCCTGGCTGTGGAAGATGGGAGTATATTTATATCGGCTCTGAAACACTGGGACTCTCCAGGGAACTTTCAGCTCTTTGCTTAGAGTCAGACTGATGGGGGGTGCTAGTCCAGCGGCTGAGTTTACTAGTTTGATGAAGAGTTGGACACTTCCATACACTAGTACTAGTGTCCAGCTCCTACCGGGAGGTGCTAATCCAGGGCAAGTTTTACAGGCATGGGAGTCAGAAACTGCAGTAGCCTGAGCAAGTCTTCTAACGTGTCATCACTTTTATTTCAGGGAAAAAAAATAGGGAGGAGAAAAGAAAAAAGTCCAACAAAGATGAAAGTAAGGAGACGAGACAGGAAAGCAAAGGGCGAGCGGCCCGAAGACAAAACCGAGAACAGAGGGAAAACAACAACAAAACACAGCCGAAGAAACGAAAAGCCCCCAATAAAGAACAGAACCTGGCACCCATCGACACTGCACATTAACAGCCTTCCATGATTGTTTAAGTCTTATGATGCTGCTATCTCTACCAGACCGCCCTGACAGGTGCTCCAACCATTCAGGCCGCAAATGGACAATGCTACCAGTTATTATTAAACTTTAAACAACATTCCAAATGCTTCCTATATTCTCCAGGCAACCATAGTTTATTAAAGAGATTGAGATGAGCCAAGAAATAAAATCTAAAAATGGGATACTTAGAACTGTTATATTATATGCTTCCATGCATCTGTAAAAGGCAAATAAGAAATTTTGTATATATTAATAATAGGGTATAAAATATAGCAATATAATAATGAATGACATTCAGATGAACAATGTTCTTTTTCTTTGTAAAATATTTTTCAAGTTATTGTTTAAGTATGAGGCAAGAAATATGTCTAAATCAAAGACGCAAATCGTATCCCTTCATATATTGTACATAAATATTACGAGGAGGAGGAAAACATTTCTGAAGAGCCAGTAGGAGCCCAAGGTTTTATAACCTCTGGTGGAGCAGAGTGGAATTACCTGCGGTTCCCTGGTCCGCGCTCCAGACGTGGGTGAGAAACTCCAGGGGAAAGCCTGCAGGGCTTCAAAAGCCAAGGGAATAGAAGCAGAAACATCTGCAGCTTTGAAGACTGAATCCCTGAGGTAGAAAGTAACAGTGCTGAGCTTGAATAGTGCTCTTATCTGTGGGACAACGCAATGTTTTCTGGTCTAAACAGTGGTACAGTGTGTGCTGTTTTATGCTTTTTATACCTATGTGTAACTTAAGTCTACATTTCAAATCTTCTGGTGAATGACAGATCGTATTTGTAGGAGACAATGTTGAGTTAATAAAAAACAGAGAAATAGACCATGTAATCAAGTGTTTTTCACAGTGTTGTGGTCTCCTTTTCTGCTGGGGGAGGGAAGAATTTAGTAGCTTCACAGAGAGAAAAGGACACAACTTCAGCTACAAGGTGCATCCAGCAAAAGACTACCCACAACAATAAGCCTGTTGATGAATAGAATTTATAGACTTTTGTCCAATTTTACTTAAATTCTTGTCCCAGTTTTTCTCTCTGACACAGTAGAGGTGAAAATTTCCATTGCTCAGGGGACAAGCAAAACCCCTCCGTACCATTCTAGCTGTTTGAGTGGCTAGAGTGACCCTCAAGCGAAGCACAGGCTGTGCTATATGCTGCCTTTCTGCTCAGAGATGGACTCACTCTTTACAGAAAAACATTGAGGAACCAACTCATCACATTTGTGTTGTTGCCACACTTTTCCCAAGGGTAGTTTTTATAGGGGTGACAGCCTGCCTAGTGTGGTGTGTGGTCTAGAAAACGCGGCAGGCGAGCCTTCCTAGCCAGTTCCTGTCCCTCTTCATTAGTTCTTTCTCACAATGATTTTGACTAGGCAGTCTGTCTTGGACATTGAGAAAGACCCTACCCAACGCTGACTTTTCAGTGACTTCTGGAGGAAGATAGTAATCATCCAACCAGCGATGCAGGATAGTTTCCTACATTTTGCTTTGTAAGAATTTTGTCTCTTAATGATATGTGTATAGATGTAATAGTCTAATAACACGGGTGTTTAAGGCTCCCACAGCTTGGCTTCATCTTTCATGAGAACTTTCATGAGAAAGTCAAAACTTCGTGTAACTGGTCCCAGATTGTATGCATATGCTGTATTTTTGCTGGTGAGAAGAACTAAACACTAAAGGCTGAATCTTGCAGAGATGAGTGTCATACATGTGTAACACTCGTCGTGTACAATAATGTCTGAATGGATGAGAGAAAAGTGGGGTGTGCTGAATGCCTGTGAGAGGTACCTAACAGTGGGAAACTTGAATGGAGGTGGCTATCTGCAGGTTCCCAGCTCTGTCAAGTAACTTACACCCTCCTTCGCAGTGAGCTGGTCTCCATCTCCTACTACTGACCCTGGCAGCAGCAGTCGTCTTCCTCCACCAGCGTCTTCCCACTGTCTTGGCAGCACCAGGTGAGGAGAAGCTGGTGTCAGAGAAGTGGAGGGCACAGGACCTGTGGTCAGCACTGAGGTTCCAGGTGACGCTGAAGGGAGGCAGAGAGAGGAAAGGGGAAATCCTGCTGCTGCCAGGCTCAGATGTTGCCACCAAAAGATGAGGTGCAAGCTACAGTTCTGTGCTGAGAGGGATTGGCATCACAACAGAAAGCAGCATTCAGTGCTTCAAACCCTTTCCTGCAGCTGCAGCAACCCATCTGTCTGGGGTGCTGGTGGGCAGACAGGGATATTCACCTGCTCAGGAAGAATATACTGCTCAATTTACTTCCTCCAGGGACAGGTGGTTGGCCAGATGTACTATCCCTAGCTGGATTCATCAAACTAGACCACCAGTTGGACAACATGGATAACTGAACCCAAGAGAGCTTTGTCTGCAGCTCTTAAAAATGACCGGTAGGATGGTGTCTTTTCCCTGTCTTAATAAATATAGGAGTTAAATGGCAAGGGGTTTTCAGATGGAAGAATGGCTCTTGATAAAAGTACGAGCAAAACCTATAAAAATAAACAACAGTGTTCAGAGGGGCTTTAAAAACAGGAAAAAGCAAAACAAGGGAGCTAAACCAAGAATGTCCCTGATCTCAGTTATTCTGCTACATCATTTGGAGGAGACAAAGGAATGCCATTTATTTGGCAAAGACAGACAGAAGACTGGAAAAGCAGTATCAAGAGCAACAGGTTGAAGGAAAAAAGAGGGTGAAAGGAAAAGAGAACTTTGGATACAAATGTGAGTTTTTTTATACTCTGTCATATAAACCTTTATTACAAACTCTAGCGTGCCTCTCCCTTCTTACGCAAGTGGTAGTGACAAGAGAGATGGCTTGTCTTACCAAGAGCAGGACTTGGAATACTATAACCTTTCAGCAAGGGATAAAAACGTAAAAGGAATTTGGCTTGTGGCGGTAATAATTTATAGCAAGAGTACCTGAAAAACCATGATACAACTTTTCCTGGAAATGATCAAGGAAGCTGCCGTCATTTTGTTCACTCCCACACAGGACAGTGTTTGATAATATTTCTTGTAGCCATGGTGAAGCACTAAAAAGTACATCCAACTCATCTGGGCAACTAAAAGTTTCTCCAGTCCTGGCACTGAATGGAAATTACACTGATTGTACGTGAACTACTCCACCTGGACTCCCAAGAAACTGAAGAATATAGATCTTTGTAGGTCAAATATATTGCAATGACACTTACTGCCCATCAAGTAACAAATATGTGAAATTGGGGGTCAACGATCTTACATGCAAACTCGCTAAGAGCTAATGGAGAGTCACGTGACCTTACTGGAGAAGAGCTAATTAAGTACTGCAAGTAGCTGTGACCAAATTTGTATGAAACTTCTTTCCTGACAATTGCTTCCTGGTTACAAAATACCTCAAAACCTTAAAAATCAATTTTAAGTAATTCCCAGAGTAGGCGTATGAACAGAGTAGGATTATGAACAACTTTCTCAAAATGGGAACTATGGTGAACAGGTGTTAATTGTTGGCTAAATTCACAGACAGTGTGTTAATTATTAAAGAACATTTCTGGAATAAAATAAGTGTCAGATATGATCAGTAGAAAAACAAATGATGTGCTATTTCTGACAGTAAAGCCATTTAGGGAGTTATGGTTAGCAAAAAGGCAGAAAATTTCAAAAAAGCAACAGTTATGGAGCAAGTTTCAGACCTGTCTAACCAAGCTGAACCTGGCTCTCTCACCTGGCTACATGTTAGTGAAAACCTGAGTCAGGGAATCCAGTGGTAAGGCGTCATGAACATTTTAAGCTCTGAACTGCTGAACCCTTTGCTGAAGTTGTTGCAGCAGCTTCATTCCGAGCCACCACCACAGGAGAATTGTCGGGCTGATCTACACACTAAATCAATGGCACTCACTGAGCAAGGTCTCGCTGTGTGTGGTAGCGAAGTGGCAGCAGAAGGACCCATCAGCAGAATGGGACCACCACCAACCAGCCCTCACAATGAAGGTCTTGTGCTATACCCTCTACCAACTGCCTCTGGGTATTTGTGGTTGTTATGCTGATGGGAAAGCAGCACGTGAATATTGCTACTAATTCAGAAGTATTCCTCTATAACCCTCATGAGTCACTGTCATTTTTTTTGTTGTTGTTTCTGTGGTTTTAGGTTCTGAAACTTATTGAAGGCTTCACTTTATGATGCAGCATGAATGTACAATGACCCTTCTACTTAATTGCTCTGCATTGTTATTTTCAGAGACAGCACTGGGTTTCGTTTGCATGGTTCACATGAAGTTACAATAATTCAAAGAATAAACCTGCACAGCATGCCATAATAGCTGATTATGGGAGTCAGTCTTCACAGTGACGTTCTGCAAGCAGCAGTTAAAGCTGCAGATTCAGGCTAGCTTAAATCCAACAGAGAGGGCTTGGGTGGTACTGTCACATTTTCAGGCTCACATCTGCTACTTCATTGTTGTTACTTAGCACAAAGCTTACACATTACAGGTCTTGCACTCTTACGCAGCAAGTGTACTCTTGCAGTTACACATCCTCAAATAATTCTCCCATACTGCCTCTTGTTAAAGGGGGATTATATCTTTCCTAGCATTTTGTGATAAACTGCTATCATTTAAACAGATGTTAAGTCAGCATGTTTGCTCACCATTACGGCAACCTGTCTGTCTCTTACATCTTTCTCTCCTAACTTAGCTGTGATATTCCTAGTGGATTTACGTCTGCTCTTTCAGCTCCAGAATGCTAATTGCATTTGCCTTTGAGAACCAAGAATACGCTTGATTTGTCTGGCACAGAAATTTCTGTTTTTTTCATGGTTGGATGAAATTTTTGTTGATACTGTTCTCTAGAGTATTTCAATATACTAATAATGTCCATATCAATCCCTTACACTCAAGACGGTCATTCAATTTCTTAAAAATAAACTCTCTGCACTCTGCTGAAGGCTGGTTGGAAGAGCATCTTGCCTGAGTAACATTTGTTAACCATCTTTTTAGATATAAAGCTGTCTGAGAATGATCATGCATAAGTCAGCAAGAAAACAGACGTTTAAGGATCTTTGAAACTAGCCATATGGTACTCCTTTTTAGAATGTACTAAAAGGACTCCTAGGAGCCCTCTAAAATGCATTTCAGTGCCTTGTGGCTCCATTTCCATCTCAGCCTTACCTTATCCAATCTGGGCTGTTCATGGAAAGGTTAATAAAAGGTAGAATACTTTCCACTTTGCTCTCTCAATACACACACAAGTCTGCAGTTACACTGCACATACATCTAGATTACTATTAGCTCACAGCCACTCCTGTGAGTGGATTTGTCTGTGGGTCTTTAACCATTCTCCTTTCTGACTGGCTTTTCTTCAGTTGCATACACATACCTTCTGGATTCCCTGTCTCCGACTGAATTTTTGGAGCTCTGGTCACTGCGGTCACACAGAGTGGTCTCACATCCACCTCTGTTCTTGTTTCTTCTTTCTGTCCTCTCCGCTTTCCTCTAAAGTGTCCTTGTCTTCTTCCCTGTTCTTCCGCACTACTGCCAATCCCCTCCTGCTAATCCATCTTCTTTCCTGTGTATTCTCACAGGCAAATCTGCCACCCGAATGGCAAACCTCCCTTTGAATTTGACTTCTGAGACTCTTCTTTCTTTTTCCTTCTCTTCACACCTCTCTTGTGCTTATCTTACTTCAGTTGTTTCATCTTATGAAGGCTAGGAAGTAAAGTGAAACCAAACTGTTCCAGTACCAGACTCCCTTGTAATCAAGGAGTCTCAGTCTGGGGAAAGGAGGGTAGGGTAAATATCCTCTCTTGGATGAAATTGCCACCACAACTTTTTCAGTAATAAGTACTGTAGAGGCAGAAGAAAATTTGCAGACACCGCAAAATTGGACACAATATAACAGGAACAGGAGGGAGAAGAGTTGTCAGCTCGTCTGTTACCTTTAAAAGGGTGATGTGAACAAAATTAAACTAGCAACAGCAACCATTTTTTTTGTTTGGTTGGTTTTCCTTGTATAATGGGAATAAAGCACAAAAATAAATGATCACAGAATGAAACCAGCAGGTTTCCTTTTATTTTATTCTTGATGTGCCTATAGGAGGAAACCAGAGAAAAGACAAATTAAGGCAGATATGGGAACATAGGGATGACTGGCTACAGCAAGAGGCTGTAAGACATACTGTCATTATTATTTAATCTGTGCATGAAATAATCTCTACTGATTCATAGCCTGCTCCAGCATACCTATGGCTGAGCAGGTTAATAAAGTTCTACAGATGTTCGTACAGCCATCATCCAGAGGGAACCAGTATAGCAACTGACATGTGAAACAGGTATTCTCCCAGCGAAAGAGACGAAGGAACTGCCTTTGTGTTTTTGTGATTTTTGGTTTTTTTTTGTTGTTGTTGTTTTGTTTTGTTTGTTTTTGTTTTTGTTTTGGTGTGTGTGAATGAAAAACGAGATGGCAGTTCTCTCTACCCTATGCTATAGCACAAAATACCTGGTTTCACAGATGGCTTGATCCTTACGATATTATCAACTCGCTGTACAGGTATACCTCAGTCCATAAAACAAGCTTCTAGGAAAAAGGAAAGATGGATAAAATTTCATAGGCAAGTCAACATAACCTGTTCAAGGGTATGTTCTTTTCTTATGAGAACTGGCATATTGTTTTATTCTGCTGTCAAAGTTGAACAATGGTACAAACTTTGAAAAACATCTTACAGCAAAAATGTAATTCAAAATGATAAAGTTTTTTTTTCACTGTGACACTTTGTTCATAAAAGAAACCTCCAGTGACTAAATGACAGCAACTCTGTCAAGTGTACTACTCCTACTTATTGGAAAAGCAATGCCCCAAATGTTATATAAAACAAAGGTCATCCTTTTACCACCCCTTTCTCCCCACCTTTAATCCTCTGCTAGCTGATAGGACAGCATTTGCTTTTGCAAGCAAGAAACCCAATAGCTGGGTAAGAAGCTGTCACTCACCCTGTTATTAAACCAGGAGATCTCTTGAACAGCGGCAGAAGGGCACAGCTCTGTCACTTTTGGTGATGATGCCTCTATGTCAGATGTTTATGTCTTGTTGCTATGCTATTCATTAACAGTACCTGAGATTGTACCACTTTTCCAGTCTCTCCCTTCCACTGAAGAATGACTTTGACTTTCCCAGAGTGTGATGAGCATCTAGTTTTTCCAGATTCTAGTTACATTTTTCTAAAACATGTTCCTACCCACCAGCCCCTGCCCCAGACACCTTCTGTTCAGTAGATGGGCCATATGTAGGATAGCTAACTCCATTCTGCTGATTGCATGACTTGGAAGCCCCATGTCCAAGTGTTGCACATTGGGGTCAGGGATGGAAGGACTGGGGGAAGACTGGGTTTTGGATCACACTTGTCTGAAAAAGGGAACACATTAGATGAAGCACCATTACAGTTTTAAACACCTGGAAAGCTTGAGAGGGATCATTTACATGTCTTAATCTCTCATAGTCATCCCCGAAATGAATCCCAAGAGCACAGCCTGACCTCTTGGTCTACAGACATGGCCCATTTCTACATGTTCGTAATATTCCGCATTATTTCTGTATCATTCTCCTCCCCACTGATGTTCAGCTCATTTCCTAGTGGGATCTGTGATAAGTGAACATTCTTCCTCAGTGTTAATGAAGTGGTTTACATTATTGTTAATGAATAGTGAGGGCTGAGCCACTCACTATTCTCTGTCTGGACAAATCCTCTTCAGAATACCTTTTGGTGATAGCTCTCCAGATGACCTTAGGTACAAGTGCATATCCTAGTCTATAGGAGTTCTTTTACCTACTGGCATTATCTGAGCTCCAGTAGTGCCTCAAATGATGTAATTAGCATCTCTCATCTGTGGTTTCTTTTCACATCCTGTTTTCTACAACCTTATATTTGCTGTGTCTAATGTGTTAGTGAAGTCTAGACATATTGTGCTTGCTGCTTAGCGGGAAGGAGAAGAGAACCAAATATTCTCAAGTTAGTGGAAATTTTGCTTGAGAGATCATCTTCTTGTTTTGGTTCATTTTGTTTTGTTACACAACGGAGAAATGTTAACATAAGATAATTTCTTAAGCACATGTTTTTTGAGACTTACATTTTGAAAAATAATCCCTGGGGAAAGAAAAGACCGATAATTAAAAGTAAGTATTTGAAAGTCAGCTGGGCACCTTAAGCTGAGATTCTGATACACCATTAGGGGGCGACCTTAATACAAGTTCTTAAGAATGAAGCTTTTAGAAAGACTTATTTTGTTCAGGCGAGGAACACTTGCTCAGGGATAAATAAGAATTCTTTGCAATTTTCTCATGGGTCCTGCAGAATCCTAGGAGCAATTTCATACATAAGGAAATGCAGGTCCACTGCACTTTAGTTACTGTCAGTGGGTGGTTAAAAAGCACAATGTCCACATTGTACCTAAGCTGTAATTAAAGAGGTATCAACTGTTTTTCAGTATAGAAAGCTTTGTCTTTTGACTACAAGAATAAATAAGTCATTGGTCAGGAATGCTGGATAGTTATAATTTCAGGCCTATAAATCCTACTTAGTGTGTTTTGTAACCAGCTTTTACTGAAATGTTACTTCATAAAAAAAATCACACTAATAGCATTGTATTATTTATTACTAAGAGTTAGAGCTGCAGAAGCATCCTCATCATCCTTCAGCTATCTCCCCTTGCGGGAAAGCAATAACTGCCATGGTTTGAAAAATGGTTGACAGTATCATGAGGAATTTCAATATCAATTTGAAAAGTGGATGTCATTTGCAAGCTATAAGGCAACAGTCAATGCAAAGCATCTCAATAGAGGCTTATTTTTAGAGGATGCATTGACACCACAGCATGCTTTCTTAAACAGCTTTTAACTTGATTTTTTTTTTTTTTTTTTAATACAGTGACACAGATCTGCAGTTAAGGTTTCTTTGCTTGTCACTTTTATGTAAGCAATAACAATGACTAAATTCTGTATAAAGCTGTCAAATGTGCTGCCTTACATGAGCTCTGCTGCCAGGCCATGAAAAAGTGCCTGGGATACTTTACCACTTCCTTGGTGTTTGGCTGATCTGAAGCACACACTGTCTCTTTGCTCAGTTAAGCACAAGAACGAGTCTCTGAGAAGTCTTCAGCCAAAGGCTGAGAAGGTTCCCATGGGTATTTGTGAAGCAGCAAGACGAAATTCAAGAAGGAAAATGCAGGGCACTACACATAGGCAGGAATATACAAATGCACAGAGGAATAAGAAAAGGCCATTTAGGCAGCAGTGGTAATTCTCAGCTGAACAGAAGCAACAGTGTCATGATATCACAAAGAAAGCAAACATCGTACAAGCACACACAAGCAAGGATGTTGCCTGTAATACGCACAAAGCAATTCTTCTGTTCTCACTACTGGTAAATGTCTCAGCTGAAGTACAGCGTTCTCTTAAGGTATCACAGTTCAAGAAAGAGGTAGTCTAAGTGGAAATAGTGCAGGCAAGAGCACTGAGAATGGTCAAAGCTCCAGAAAATGATCTGTGAGGAGAGAGACTCAGGGATCTGGACTGCTAGGCAAGAGAAGATGGAGAGGGCACATGAATGCACTTCATGTATGTAACATTGGTCATTCAGCACGCACAAGCTAAAGAGATGCTATGCTTTTAAACCACAGAAAGGGATATCTGGATGAGGTGTTAAAAAACAGTATTGAATGGCAAAAGGGGTGAGTCAGTGGAAACACTACTATAAGAAAACTGTGAAGCCTCTGTCAATAAACCTCAGCAAACACAAGTTAGAAAAATAGCTAGTAAACAACAGAGGTGTATGGTGGTCCTGCATTAGAACTGAGGGATAGACTACGTTATCTATTAATGTTTCCTCTTGCCATCTTTTGTTATGATTTTCTCACACCTAACCGTATCTATGAAGCAGATAATAGATATACAGCAACACTGCCAAGGATGAGATGGGTATGGCCATGAACGGCAATCATTTGGAGGACAGCTGCAGGAAACAGAACTAGGGAGTTCTTTGTAGGTCTAAATCTCATTTCTCTCTTTTCTGGATGTAATAAACAGTAACACCCACTGAGGGCAGGGAGCAAACAAAAATGCAACACATGCCAAACACTCTGAGAAAACTGGCTTGGACGGGTGTACGCTTCATTGGTTTGAAAACTGGCTGGGTGGTCGGGTGGCCAGGCCCAAAGAGTCGTGGTGAATGGAGTTAAATCCAGTTGGAGGCCAGTCACTGGTGACCTCCCCCAGGGCTCAGTACTGGGGCCAGTTCTCTTTAACATCTTTATCAATGATCTGGATGAGGGGGTTGAGTGCACCCTCAGAAAGTCTGCAGATGACACCAAGTTAGGCGGCAGTGTTGTTGATCTGCTTGAGGGCAGGAAGGCTCTACAGAGGGATTTAGATAGGCTGGATAGATGGGCCAAGGCCAATGGTGAGGTTCAACAAGGCTGAGTGCTGGGTCCTGCACTTGGGGCACAACAACCCCATGCAATGCTACAGGCTGGGGGAAGAGTGGCTGGAAAGCTGCCTGACAGAAAGGGACCTGGGGGTACAGGTCGATAGCCGGCTGAGTATGAGCCAGCAGTGTGCTCAGGTGGCCAGCAAGGCCAACAGCATCCTGGCTTGTATCAGAAATAGTGTGGCCAGCAGGACTAGGGAAGTGATTGTCCCCCTGTACTCGGCTCTGGTGAGGCCGCACCTCGAGTACTGTGGTCAGTTTTGGGCCCCTCACCACAAGAAGGACATGGAGGTGCTGCAGCGTGTCCAAAGAAGGGCAACAAAGCTGGTGAAGGGTCTGGAGAACAAGTCTTATGAGGAGCGGCTGAGGGAGCTGGGGTTGTTCAGCCTGGAGAAAAGGAGGCTCAGGGGAGACCTTATCACTGTGTACAGTTACCTTAAAGGAGGCTGTAGTGAGGTGGGGATTGGCCTCTTCTCCCCAGCAACAAGCGATAAGAGGAAATGGCCTCAAGTTGCGCCGGGGAGGTTTAGGTTGGATCTTAGGAAAAATTTCTTCACTGAAAGGGTTGTGAAGCATTGGAACAGGCTGCCCCGGGAACTGGTTGAGTCACCATCCCTGGGGACGTTCAAAAGATGTGTAGATGTGGTGCTTAGGGACAAGGTTTAGTGGCAGACTTGGCAGTGCTAGGTTAATGGTTGGACTGGATGATCTTAGAGGTCTTTTCCAACCTAAATGATTCTATGATTCTATCTAGGTAGGTAAAACGAAAACATCACTTCCATCCCATCTGTTGCCAATTTATTATTTTACCTTTTCTCATGATATGCAGCGCTTGCACTCCTAGCTCCCATATTTATAATTTCAACAAAAACCACAGCTTTTCCTATTCTTTTCCAAACAAAATTTACTCTCCCTGTTTCTCAGTGACTCAAACGAACACTGAAGCCTCCAAATTCAGAAGACAAATGCAAAACATAAACTCTATAATCCCCTTTCTTACAGGAACAAAACTTATGCTGTCATGCTAGCCACCCGTCAGCTAGCTGCCCCAGCAGCTTTTCAGCTTGCTGGCCAATTTCATCCTGATTTGAAAAAAAAAAAAAAAGTATCCATGAAAATTAGGTTTGTACAAGGTATGCATTTGACAGGCAGATCCTGGCCTGCCACATACTAGAGCTGTCTGTAAGGGGTGCTGTGGGAAGCGTGCAGCAGAGGTAGGGCCACTGGGGGAAAAACGGAAGGACTGGGGTCAGAAGACAAGGATTCAAAGGAAAATAGGCTTCCTTAGTTTGGCTGCTCATGGAGTTACATGTTTTACTTTCTGAACTTAGAAATTGTAATTTGTCTTTGGGGGAGAAGGGTAAGGGTGCAGACAAACAAGTTACAATTTCTTAAATCCTTGGTAGGACAGTACTATTTCCATACAGAAAACTTCCCATGGGATCAGTGATACCTGTTAGCGGCCAAGACTGCAGCTCTACATCACACCTGAAAGATGCTGCCTGGAAGAGCAGAGCCCTGTCTAACATCACCCGCACGCCCACCCCCACGGTCAGCGACAGGACCGCAGCCTTCATAGCCCCTTTTAAAGACCACACCAGCTGAACGGTGCCTCGCTTGTGCCGCACATGCACCACAGCCCTGTCCAGCTCGGGCAAAGCTTTTCCAGCGCAGGCTTCTGCACAGCAGGAGGTTAAGCGCTGCAGCTTGCTCCAGCAAGCGTGGAGAGACAGCAAGAGGGAGCACACACGCATCATCGCCCCACCAGCTCCGTGGAAACCTGCTCCCATGTCCAGCCCTTCGGTACCGCTCGGCGGAGGGACGGATGGGGTATGGCAATGCAGAGCAACCCCGGTAGTCCCTCTCTAGGTAGACAGATAACGTTTTAAGAACTGTTGATTCTGCCATCTTAAGGTATATGTATATATACATCTCAAATGAATAGAACGAAGGACTGTCCTGGATTTCTCAAAAGCCTTTGGGATGAATTGGAAACCCAGCTCCTTCCTCCCCTGTCACAAATGGCACTTCCCAACACCGAGATAAACCCCCCACCCAGTTTCTCCTGAAAGCTAGTTCCATACAGGGATCCCCAGAAAGCAGAGCAAAGAACTGCTTGTGCAGTCAGAACTAAAAAGCAAAATCTGGGACTAAATGCCTAGCTGGGCGCATCAATGCCTACATCCACCCTAGCAGGTGTCATTTCATGCACATGTTGTGATCAGGAAGCTGAAGAAACACATGCAAAGGGACAGGGAGAAACCTCTGCCCCAAACACCACATCTCGGGAGGTGATATTTCACCAGGGTAGCAGGCAGCTGGGTTCACAGCTGAGTGGCCCGGTTCAGAGCAGAGATCTGAGCAGAGCGGTGCTCCTGCCCTGCAACTGTCCTGGTGTAGACGCACACAGAAGCACTTAGGATCATGCGGCTAGGAAGCAAAGGAAGATCCACTTTAAAAAGACTTATTTCAAGACCTTTTGGACGTGTAGGTGGCCTGAGCACTTGAGCAGCGTTGTATGCGCTCATGTGGGTGTGCAGGGCAGAAACTGAAGGGGCTGGAGAGCTGATAACATCTAGGCACAAGTAAGGTAGCAATGTTGATGAAGTCAGTGGTTAAAGGAGCTGTAGGCAGAAACAGAGCCTAGTTGCCAGCTTCAAGACAGTGTTGTTCTCAACTCACTGTGACAGCTGATAGGTGTTGGCAATGTACAGTGTTAGTTTGAGACAGGGGAGATGAGAGATGGATGTGTTTATGCATTTGAGCAATCACTGACTTCTCACGCACTCTGACAAGATTACAACTTCTCTAGCACAACAAACTTCCCAGTAATACGCCTTCTGACAAAAGACATTTCCTTACATTGTGATTGAAGAATATGAATCACAGGAGAGAGCCGGTGTCCCAGATCAATACTTACCAACTCTGACTGGAAGAAGTATGGAAGAAAAATGAAGGTACATGAAGAGCAGATGGGATAGAAAATTTGGTGAGGATAATATGCCAGCAAAACATACTTTACCTGGAACTTTGTTACTACTTGTTCTGGATCATGTTTTTCCCTGAAAGTTTCTATTACGAGAAGGAAGAAAATAGTCCTCCTGCTTTTGTTTTGACCCTACCCATCCAGTGTATTCCATGCTCTTTCCTCAAACAGCTTCAGCCTTAAATCTGGAGACAGGATGTGAGTGAGTCATGTTAAATGAAGACTGTTCTCTATATTTTCTGACTCACTGCAGATTTGAGTTTCCAAATCTGAAGTTCTTTTTGCACCGTCAGCCATCTTAGGCAATATGGCAATATATCAAATTCCTTAGCTACAGCATTCTCACTCACTCATTTATTTTCTGTGGAAGCTTAGGAGATATGAAAGACCTGTCAGGGGACTTCTTTTTAACTTTTACTATTTGTCACTGTGCCTACATGATCTGAACAATGTCTTCTTTTTAAATTTAATGACATATTAATAACATACGAAACGTAAGGTCTTTGAAGATCTTGGCCTGATCTGACAGTAATAAGAGTATGGACAAATACATATATGCAAATCTATATATTCTCAATTGTAATTTAGAGGGGTTGCTTTGTGGTAGAAATCTTGAGAGATCCCCTTGTCTTTTTCACTCTATTTTCCATGATTCTATACAGACACAATGACCAAGACCAGGACTTCCAGCTGCACCCAAAGGATAGTCGAATGCAGCCCTGAAGAAGGGGAATTTAGGAATTTGGGGGCATTAGGAATGATTTCAACCTATTTTCTTTGGCTCAGAAAAAAAAAAAATCTGTGACCCATCTGTCAGTCAGAGGGCTGCTGTGCAGTTTTCTGGATTCCAGTACCAAACAGGGCCTATGTCCCCTCCCAAGGGGTCTGAAGGACATCCCAATGAGACTTTTGACTGGCAATGTCCTGCTTGGCAGGTGGGTAACGAGAGAAGGGTTGCAGTGATTCGGCTGGCCCATGGGGTGATGCCTCCATAACCAACAGAGAGCCAGGCAAATCTATCCTTATGTGGGAAAAATGTGAACCAGATTCAGGGGTTGCTAATTGGGGATCTGAGACTCAGAGGGGACTAACTCTATCATTTTCCTCATTCTTGTTTCATGGACTCATAATAATAGCTTAATTATGGTTTTAATTTTGGAAATACAGATTATTGTTCTTCAATGCAAAGGCCAGACAGATAATGATTTCTTTGTTGCAAGTCTGGCAGAACACAATGCTTCTTGTTTACAACAGTGACTGGATAATTTATTTGCATGCAAGAGGTGGTTTGTTCCACGGGATACCCTTTAGCCTTTATCCTTCTGTTGTTCAGAAATGACACAGTACATTACAATTACAATTATACTACAATAAGCCTTCAATTATTGGGTAAGCCAATTTAATCAAACAAGAGCATGGCTCATACATAGCTGCAATTACCTGTTAAGTTATGGCTACTGACAGTTAACAATACTGTCTTTCACTGCACCTCGAGAAATGGCATTTCCTAATTTAAACACGCTCAATTATCAGCAAGACTGACATTGTTAAATAATATTATGGTAATTATTCTGTTATGGTGTTATTCCACTGCACTACCCACAGATGGATAGTGGAAAAATGACAACTTAGGTGATCCTTGTATATGTTTTACAGTCCCCTCATTGCCATCACACAGCAGGAATTTTTATGTATAGCTCATTACACATGAAAAAGATCACAAGGGTAATCTCATGTGATGCAATTTTTCAACATCTGCTATCAGGGCAAAAACACCTTTGCAGCCTTGAACAGCACAGCAGCTATCAGCCCCGCTAGCAACAGCCTCTCTTTTGCTCACAGCTGCTCTGAAGACCTTTGGCTTCTCCCAGCACACACATGCTTGGGCACAGGCAAGCATAATTCCCACTAAGAAACACCGGTCTCAGGTGCTTACCTGAGTCGGTGGCTTACCTGGCCATGGCCCATCAGTCTCTCCTCATGACCTGCCTGTTCCAGTTCTGGGGTGAAGGATGAGGTTCAGTCTGAGATGAACACACCCACTTTTCAGTGTCTCCGTGGAGGTGTCTACACAGGTTAGTTGTCTAACTCCTGTTACTGTTGACAGAGAACCGGTGAATACAGCCGGTGAAGCCTGGATGGTGACTCAGTTGTCCAAACAGAGTTGACCAGGGGCATTTTACATTCCCCATCATACCCGATCTGACTTCCAGGGTCTCCTGTAAGGCCCGTGTCATACCTGCAGTGATGCACAATTCTCACATACCCTCTGAAACATCAGTAGATGTCACAGAAACTGTTACCATCCTTGGTGTTCACCTTAGGGTAAGCTGATTTGATCTAGAGACTCTTCTGACTATACTGACTGGGAGCTCAGTGCAGCTGCCTGAAGACAGCGTGGAGTGCCACCTGAGATGCCCTGGGGTAGCCTGTCTGGTGTCCAGCTACTGCAGAGGGACATGGGTATCCCAAAGGCCCTGTGTCATATCTGCCAGCCCCTGGTGGGTGTCTCAGAAACCCTATAGCATCTCAAAAGGCACAAGACACTTGTGCCACTGAAGCCTACCTACATCTCCATAGACTTAAATGATGGTTAGACATGTGGCATATCTATAGAAACCTAGATATACGGGCTGAAGTGTGTTTGAGACTCACATTGAATGTTACCCCGTGTGACCTAGCTTTGACCTGCTTCCTTCTGGTTTAAGAGCTTATACAAAGACAGTTATGGGCACTCAACGGAGCATCAGCTCTTAAACTGCCATAACTGAACTATGTGTATAAATCAGTCTAAAATGAATGAACAATTTGTAATGAGTTTAAAATGCAAGTCATCCACACTCTACTCTTCTCAGTCTAACCATTATCCCAGGCCCCTCGCCGATACGAGCTTTCTTATTTTCTGGACAGATCTTGACTGCTACTGGATTTTAACTGGGTGACCAGTTAAAGAATGTTCCTTTAGAAATTCTTGCTCAGTGTAAAGCTGGCTCTCTCACACCCTTGTTTTAGCCTCAAGAGCTTTCTATCCCATTGCTGGGGATAATATTATTCAAAAAACACCGCCACAGAATCTGGGCTCCTAAAGAAGATTCAGGAGCTCTTCCACTAATCAAAGAGGAACGATGATAGATACCATTCACCGTACTGAAGGATGAAGCCTGACGGTATCAGGTAAAACTATACAATGAGCAATCATACCCCTGCCAAACTTTTCAGCAGAAATATCCAGCTTCCGCGCTCACTCAGTAATCCCAGACTGTCCACCGCATCTGTCCAGATACCCTGAGTCCCAAATATTCCTCTGCAGAGCTGGCATGGCTTTCTGCTCCTCCTGCAGAATTCTGCAATTTATCCCTTCTGCTGCAATTTTACAGCAAACTAGCAACCGAAATGGGAGCTATGAGGTATAATAAGCTTGATAATGCAAAGAATTACTCCATCAACACAATTAGTCAACATCAATTCAAGCTGAACCAAACCCACCAGTGCTAATTTACCTGAACCTTCACAGAATGTCTACTTTGCTGGGCCACAGCACCACAGAAATCTTGCCACAGATGTATACAACTGCACACATTCCTTAAAAAACATATGGATAGCTTCCATGCTATGGCAATGCAAGAAAAAGTGCAAATCATATGCTATCAAACCAAAGCACTATGCCTCCTTAAAATGTACTACTTAATCTTCGAAATCCCTAGACTTTCAGAGTCTGTAATATAAATCAGAAGTAAATGAACTCACTCATCCATATCTGGACACCTCTTCTAGCCTTACTGCTCACTCTATATAACATTACAGTCTTATTCAACTTTGTTTCACTATCCAATTGCGTTACCTCTAATTGAGTCTTGGATGAAATCATAGGAATCAATTTGTGTAACCCAATGCCACGTCACTGGAACTCAAGGAGTTATATGTTCTTATGACAACAATGAATTTGATTCATGCTCAGTGGAACAACACAGTTACAGCATACTGCTTGACACGAATTATGAGGATAGCTTTGAGCGCTCAGGTAAACAGATGTCATAAATTTAGCCCTGGTATAAATCTAGGAATTTATACTGGGGATTGGTACAACCGAGTCATCTTGCTGTTCACGTGCTCTGTGGTTTAAAGGCTACACATTATTCTGCTGATGTAAGCAGCTGAAAGTCTGCTGAACTCCATGGAATTGCACTCAGCTATGCTAGCTGTGAATGTGTCCCTATGGCATTATCTAATACACAGCTAAGTCGGCAGTGCCAAATGTGACAGAAAACTGAGACATGCAGAATGAGATTTCTCAGAGCTCGTTTCAGGGTTAATGGAAAATTTTTAGCCTTTACCTGAATTTGAAGAACCCTGTCACAACGTCCTTGGAGAGAGAACGACAGCAGTGGCAGAAGTGATTATCATACATCTGAATGAATTAACTGACATCAGTGAAACTAATTCTGGAGGAAAGTGCTATCCAGAATAACAAGGGCCAGAACTGAGCCCAGAGTAACATCCTATTCAAAACCAGGAGGAGTGGCGAACTGAGGCTCCTCATCTGTTTGCCATATGAACCCCTCATGGCTTTTAACAGCACTGCTGTAAGTCAAGAAACAAGAACACCTTATTTCATTGCTCTTTCCCCCAGCTTTCAATACTCCACATAATTAGAACTTTTCAATATGCGGCTCATGTGAGGACTTAGAATAAAATAACAAAATGCCTAAACTGTTTACCTAAGCCCTTTGAAAGAATATACATTCTTGCATAGTAATGGTGCATTAATACATTAGAAGCTTTTCAGGATTATTAAAACAAACCTAAAACCACAAGCAACCTCCAAGCTAATATTCCAGATGCACCAAGAGATCCAGTTCACAGCAGAAGTCCTGCCATGGAACTCTTTATCTCACTTTACTTCTAGTGAGACCAGTAATTATGAACTGATGTACACAAAGGCAAAGTCTCAGATGTAGCAATCCCCAGAGCAACATCACCACAAACTGAACAACTGAATTTCATCTTGAGATTCTATCAACCAAACTGAAGAGAAAAAACACAGCAGAGAAAATCCAAGCACTTGGACAAGCAATTACAAACTCAGGCATACGCAGCAAACTATAAATGGTAAGTAGCCACAGTTGAGAAACAACTGCATTCCTCAGACGGTCCCCTGATGACACTTTGGAGCCTGGAGAGGACTATGGTGTCAGCAGAATGCTACCACTTCGCACTTTCCATCTTCAAAGGATTTTAACTACTGAACCTTCACAAGGCCCCTGTGAGACAGGTAAGTATTATAATCCACCTCACAGAAAGCTAAACTGACTACTGATTTGGTAGAGCTTATGCCGGACCGGAGACTGGAAAGCTGTACGTCCTGAACTCTGGGCCCCAAAAGACTGGAAAGCTGTACGTCCTGAACTCTGGGCCCCAAAGGCAGCACCGCAATACTTCTGTGAGCTTTTCTTCCCTGCATTCTACTTTCTTCTGCTTTCCCTCCTCCTTTGGTTCCAGAGAGGGAATATGGTGTTGCTGCAGCTAATTTTTGTCTTTCTATGAAATTCACAGAACTGACTCGCACTCCATCAGAACAGTTAGGACTACAAGAGCTAACGTGATGAGCAGGAAGTGGCTGAAGTTAAGGCACTAAGCACAAAACATGAAAGGGTATTGCACTCTGGGCTGCAGAAAATGCATCCCTTCACTTGAGATTGCAAGTCATTTATCTTCCACTGGAGTACCTCTTCCTGATAAACGCTGCTAGCAGGGGAGCCTGCTCGTGCTGTTTTAAAACAAGTCTGTCGGAGAATTCAACCAGGATGTAGATTTGTCCCTCTCCTCCCCCTAGGAAGATCTATACAGGGTTTAAAAGCACTCTCTTGTTTTTGAATCCTTTCTTGTTCCCTTCTATAGGAAGGAGAAGGCACAGAAACCTTCATACGTGGCTTGGAACAGTGTAAGGAGATTGCAAGGCAGCAGGCAGTGAAACACACAGATATTCACTTGGGCAGTCTATCCTGCTGGATCTAGTGAAACTAATTGCAAGCATAAATACAAGGTTGTGTGTAAGTACTGGGTTGGAGCCGTGTGATGAGCCTTTAACTTTATTCTTTTGTAATATTCAAATGGTTATTTTGCAAGCTATGCTGAACATCCCATTATCAGTGCTTATGGAAGCTATTTCCCTTCACTGAGTTTGTTAATTAAACTCTAAATTATAACAGGCAGTGCAACACTACTGATTGATGTATGCCTCAAATCCTCAATGGAATCCTGTCATCTCAGAGTTCATGCCACCAAGAAATGCACTTTTTTGTGCTATACTGTCACACTCTCTGAGGACACTTTATAAAATAGTTATGAAAGCAGGTGACACTGCATAGCTTCCATCTTCGACATCACCCTTGTGTTAACAGTCCCGCCTTGTGCGGCTCGAAGAGGTGACAGTCACTAAAATTGCAATTGCAATATTTAAATTGGTGGGATTATTTTAAGCATTAGTTGAGATTCGTTTCCCTCTCAGATTTTGTCATAACAACTTTGTCTTCTTTTTCTTCTTCATGGAGAAAAGACTGGTGAAGACACAGAAAGAAACTCCTTACAGACATTTATTTAGTCTTCATTATTGACATTTAAAGGTTCAAATAGCATTAAGAAGCATTTCTCTACGGCAGTACTACTTCAATTGCATAGCTGAGAAATGCATTACAAGTCTGACCTAATCCTGTGTTTTCTGTAATATCAGCCATCATGTGCATCTCGCTGGGAGATACAAGTGTACAAAGAGAGATGAGACTTCAAATGGGAACATTTACCCTAGTTATATTCTTTGCACTGTGTTATTTTTTCCTAAGAAACAAAGAGATGCTGTCACACTATTCAGCTACCTGTTGTAGCCAAGAACACTTCTTTTGTGTGGCACAACTACTTTCACTTTTCTGTACTGTGCTACAGAAAATTGGTCTGCTCCCTGAGGCTGGAAACTGAAACCTGCTTTTGAGGGACTCCTGTTCTACTGCAGAGATTGTAATGGAAGATGATGCTGAGTGTCCGAGACTCTCTTCTCTTTCACCTTCTTGGTACAGTGCTGGGGGATTAAACACGACAGCATGGCCCCACTCTTCACTCCCTCCCCTCCTGAGCCTTCTTTCCTGCCACTCTTTCTCCCCATGACAGTGTTTCTAGCCCCGGCACAGCAAGTCCTTCCCCAAAATGTTTAATGCTACTGTGGAAACTGGTGACATTGTGAGAAACTGTTATGAAAGATTCAGATGATACTGCCCATCATAATGAAAGGGTCTCTCACCCAATAAGCCACAGCGTCTAAGCACAGGAGAAAGCAAGGGAATGCAAAAACAAAAACAAAACCAAACCAAACCAAAACAAAAAACGACCACATAGCAATGTAGCCTCTGAAAACTAGGCTCTTTTTTTTTTTTTTTCTGAAAAGTGTTACGAAAATTTTGACTCCTACATGGAACTAGAGAAGCAAGATTTAACCGTGGAATAGTGACCATAAATCTTGCCCGTGGGACAATTTTCACACATGTAAAACCTAGAGGACAGAGTCATCTAGAGACATTTTAATTTTTAATCAAAAACTTTCAAGCTGAAATATCATTATTGTAATTGGAAATTGGAAATAGCTCCATTTAAGCCATTGAAGTGCTCTCCAAAACAGACCAGCATAAAATGCCCTTGATTCTTTTATAAAATAATAGGAAAACTATTTCACTTGTAAATCAAAATGCTGGGGTGCTTGTTAGCTGCTACCTTATTTGTTGGAACACTTTTATGTCCTCAGGTTGCAGTGTTACCAGGTCCTAACATGAGCTCAGGCAAGGAAGCTTTCTTGAATCACGTCAGCCTTTTAAAGGATTCAGAAGCTGAATTTTTCTCAACATGCTAAAATTCCCATTCAACTTCTCATAATTTCTGGGAAAAAAAATATTTTTATGGAGTTTGTTTTGGCTGTCCTTTGCTCGTTTGTTCTATTATTTTCTTACTTCGTCTATTTTCATATTCTACCTATTTTTATTCCTTTTGTTTTCTTTTATAATTTCTAGAGGAGATGCTGTTTTGATTGTGCTCTTGTAGCATTCAAAAATACTGCCTGTAAAAAGAATAATGTACCCTCTAGTGTAAAACTAGCTGTGTGCATAGCAATCATACGATACTTCATACAGGCGTAACTAGAATTACAAGCCTGTATTTCCATTTATTCTGTCTTTTTAAGGACTTTAACACCTATTGAGAGATCACCAGTAGGTAGCTAAGAGAGTCCGATACATGCAGTTTGAAGACTTTGCTAACTTTCCAATAAAGCATGGATGTTTTCAAGCATTTCAATACAGAGTTCCTCTTTTTAAATATAAACCTGAGATAGAGACCTGTCGAGCGTGCAGTTTCCCAGAAAACATCAGAACAGCACCACTCAGCAAGTTTTGCCACTGACTGCAACAGGACCAGAGTTTCGGTGCAACTGCTAGTTTTAGTTGTCAGGAACAGTTCTGCGTGTGTTTCCTCTGCAAGCCAGGGGTCTGCTCAGTGCATTAGCTGGATCAGAACAGAAAGCAGTACATATGTTCAATTAACATTGTTTTGAAGGCCTCAGCTTCCCTACAGTTACCATATACCATCTAGTGATACAAAAGGAAACTGCAATTTCTAATTCATTATTCTTTAAATGAAAGATGACGATGACAACAACATATTTTTTATATTTTGCTTTCCTTCCATTAAAATAAAATGTAGTCATGATAGTGCTATCTCTAGCAGTTTTTGTCTATCAAGAATCTTGTGACACCAGCTAGTTTTCAAGATGTAATTTCTGAAGATGTATGATTTATGAGAATCTCAGCTTCAACTAAAGTTAAAACACAGTCTGCCTTATAGTTACAGAAATACATACATGTAAAACAGATGTAAAACTCAGGGGGCAAATTTAAAAGAAGCACAAAACCTAACCCTGTTATTTTTTTTAAACTTCAGGATTTTGAAGAGCATGTCCTTTAAATACCAGATTAATATTCTCTGTTGATGGGAAGGAAGTCGAAGAGAAAGAGATTTTAGTGGTCTTGAGACTAGGACTCAAGATTCACTACTGGGAAAAGCAGGTTTTAATCCTAGAAACTCTCTGCATGGAAAACTAAAGGATGTAAATACACTGTTTTACAGGGCAGTAGCTGTTCTGTTGTGTTTCTTTTTGTTTTGTTTTGTTTTTCTACTCGTCTGCATCACCATATGGATGATTTCAATTCAACAGCAACATACACTGTGATATGATTCTGACAGATGGGGTAATGGAAAAAGTCAATGTTTACTTATTGGTGGCAGAAAATTTTACCTTGCCTGCCAACTGGGGCAATAAAATAAATTTGTTTTGTATGCTGTGTGGACTTTTTTATTGCTGTTAAATGAAAGCAAAACAATCCGGACCTCTCCCTGGGAGTTTGCAGACAGAATGGGTACAGATCCAGCAAGAGTCACAGGTTAGGAGAACTGAGAAACAGAACTCACTCTCAGCTCCTCTTCTCCCACTTCTCCTCCTCAGCATCACACAACTTTCTGTTTTTAAAGCAAACTGGGATTGCTCCCATGACTAAACAGCGCAATCCTTCCAAAACTGTTAAATAACAGTGTACTTGGCAGGCGTTGCTACGTATCTAGATTATGTAAGCAAAATACAGAAATTATACAAGGTACAGTAGTCGGATTTTCATACGCCAATTCAGGCCTTAGCACTTTGTTCTGAGTCTACAAGCAGTGACTAGAAATCAGTTTAGCTATGGCACAGCAAGATCATTAAGTGTAGACTGCTGAGACAGACGTGAACCTCAACAGTTTCCAACTAGTCAAAGTGAAAAATAAGTTGTAAACCCGAGACTAGGCTTTGGATGCCTGTTGATCACCTCACAGCCAGCCAGGCCCCCTTGTACATCACCGGAACAACCGCAACTGCATTTTAGGGGAGCTGAAGAGAAGGTACCTTTGTCTCACTGACACCATCTTGGGCACTGCTGTGACAGTGTTTGCCAGTGACTGCTCCAGAGAGCCAGGACTGCCAGGTGCCAGGGCAGGGACAGGGAACAACACAGACAGTCTGACACCGGCCGCACACCACAGGAGGAGTCTCTGGCTAGCTGGACTGGCTGCCACGCAACTTGGTAGCCAGCGTGCTTAAACACTTGCAGCACAAGGGACAAGCTTGTGTCATGGACTGTAAAAACTACATATATAATTTTTAAAAAGAAGGAATTCTGGAGTTTTTCTATATCTCAGTCAATCCTCAATGATGGTAAAAATATATCACTAATTAAAATGCTAGTGCAGCACGGGGATCACATGCTCTACAACAGTTTAGAGGAAAGGAGCACAGTGAGCGATAAGCAACAGGGCTTCATAGAACAAATGTGTCCTTGAAACAAAATCAGGATTTGTTTTTCATACATTTACACTTTGGAACCCAAACCCCAGCCCCTCCTCTGGCCGCTAGCACTGAAGTGCCACGTGTACACCGTCACTTGAGCAGCACGTTGGCGACTTCACTGCTTCGCTTCCGTTCTGTTCCGTTTTGTACAGAGGATTTGCTGAAGGTGCAGGAGTGTGGAAAGGGGGGCATGACACCACACATCATCCACTCCTTTGCTGCTAGCATAGCTTACAGCAACTCTGAGGTTCTCCACGCTAGCTCCCAAATCTGCTTTGATATAAACTGACTCAAAACCACGGCAGAAGGAAACTGTTTTGTCCCATCTCTCCCTAACGGTGCCAAGTGCAGCAAGGATTGAACCGTTGGTGAATATAAGACATTGGCATATCTGCAAAGGCTTATATAGTATCACAATACATTTGAAGAAGCAAAAGAAAATTCTTTATCAATAGAAACACTGAAATACGGATTAAGTGTTCTCCATTGTCAAAGCACAAATATTAAAAAAAAATTAACGGTGGGACTGCAGACACTTCCCAGGAGAAGTGCTGTCTTTTAAGGATTAGTCTGGCGAATCTTTACTTTTCAAGTTACTGTATTCATTAATAATTTAGTGGTAAGCTAAATTATCAGATAAATTCCAGACTGATGACAACGTAGACAATGGTAAGAACAAAGAGAAACATAAGGGAGAAGAGAACTGTGAAGCAGAGGTAGAAAGACAGAACCAAGTGGTTTCACTTATAATAGACAGGTATAAACTAAAACGCATTAAGGAAACCACATTGGAATAGATGGGATGTGTTCACACCAAAAGCACTAGCACAGAAAAAGATACGTAAACAATATGCATTCTGACTGAAATAAAAGCTGGTAATAAGGACTGATAATAGTGTAGGTAACATTTTAGAAGGTATAATCTTACTAGATCTTAAGCAGATCATTTCTCATCCCCTTATTCCAATCTGTTCAACTAGATACTTTTGTGTTCCTTATTTCTTTAGTCCAGTGAGGTGTAATGCATTTAATTCTTTGGTTGCTAGCTTTGGCACAAACTGATATTGCTTTTAACTGCCATTCATGGGGTGTAAAATAAAATTCTAGAGCACTAATTCACTAGTGCATTTTCTCAGTCGATCTGAAGCTGCAGCGAGCTGTCACAAACCCCTTAAACACAGGCACAGATTTCTTTTTTTAGTAAGTACAGTTTTCTAACGTGCTTCTTCTCTTACGAAGCTGTATGCATTGACAGTAGCTGTGCCCGACCTCCTTAGATGCAGCAAGAACTCTGACTTACTTTCCTTTTTTAGGTCAGATTCCAGCTGAGACCAACAAGAATTGGGCCTCAGTAACTTCCACAGGAACAAGGTCTGGTTCAGTACAGGATTAAGCCTATTGTTGCTGAACGAACTCACTGCCAGTAAGGGACCTGTGCTTTTTTCTAATCTCTATTCTTTGACCCAGCACCAAAAGAGACCTTTTTAAATACCAGTATAGGTTGCCACGTGTATGTTTGTCCTTGGATGCAATCATGTAACATTAACTAAAAACAGTAGGAATTACAGGCAGGCTGTTCTAGACTCTTATGAATAACTCAGCAGCTTAACCAAATGCATTTGTTTTATAATTCCCGATTAAATTTAGAATTTAGCATTAGATTTTTGATATCTTATGTTCTCTGATACCTGTGATTTCTGGGTGTTAAAACATTAAAAAGTGCAGCTGACAATACTTCCAAGCCTAGCTAACCCTTGAGGAGGTAGTTTGCACATGTAGTCATGTTGAAACATTTAGTTTTGTATTTATGTGGAATGAGTACTCTGACACATAGCCTCTCTTCCTAGTATCATTCCATTTTATATGATGCATGGATTATTGTTTCACACCGTGGTTTATTCATTTGCTGTAGACAAGAATACGGTAGACCTTCCAATAGTTTCAGTCGGCAGGAGAAAACACAAGTCTCCTCTCAGTACCCCATCTCCAAGGCAGTAGCTCCAGCTTCGGGACAGTCCAGCCCCTTCAGCTACGCCTGGGTCATGCCCAGGCCCCATTCCCCCTGCAGGAGGCCAGCGAACCGGCCAGCCCTCCTCCAGCTGCCCCAACACCGTCGGGCAGCGTGCAGCGGCACAAGCCGCTGGCCTGGTAAAGCTGGAGCTGTGATTTTGCCGGGCTGCTAAGCCTCTGAAATTTCCGGGCAAACGAGCTGCAGGGTGCACTCCTGTGGAGGCCAGCAACCGCTCGCACCGCCTGCTGCAGCCGCTCCGCGGCCTCGTCAGTGAGGGCAGGCTCGACTGCAGCCTGCTTCGGGTTAATCACGCCCGACGGAGCTTTGCTAATTTGCTTTTCCCCTGCGTTGTCACCAGGCAGGGTCACTGATGTCACGACACTCGAACGATGAACCCCGGCTCAGCGGGCCCGTGTGCTTTCCGGGCTGAACACTGCAGCACACGAACGCTGAGGCGCCGCCGCTCCCGGAGCTCTGCTCTCTGGCGTGGCCGGGGCCGGGACTGGGGCCCTCGGCAAGGCC
>VXAL01006984.1:87760-122265 GCA_013399475.1 Chauna torquata
AGCTGGCCCGGCCGCGCCGCAAACAATTCCGTGCCGTCGCTCCGGGCTCCAGATGTCACTGCTGTAGCTGCCTCGCGTCCGTTGCCGGAACGAGCGGTGCCAGCCTAGAATGGAAGTCGCGTGAGTGAGCATTCGTAGGAAGCGCACGGAAAGAAGTAAACGGTGTTTTCAGTGGAAGTGCTTTTGTTTCTTTGTGATTGGCAGTGTAGGCTCAAGCGTTTTGATCGCATCCTTCTACAGCGTTAAAATGGGACGTGAAAATAAGTCCAGCTTTTGGTGCAATACATATTGTCACCACTGAAAAATTATTACAAAATACTGAGTAAATACGAGTTTTTCATACAAACAAGCTGGTCAGAATGGTGGAGTGTGGACATTCGCAATCAAAAGAAAACCAAATTTTTTTTTCATCTTAGTGTGACTTGTCTGTGATACGAACTAGAAACGCTATGGAATTTGTTAGTGGTGTACGTGTACTAGGCAAGTGTACATTGGATAATTACAACGAAGAGTAGGGAACAGAGCTTTAGAAAGTTTTGCATTTGACAGATTTGTAATGCTAAAAATACATTGCTGCTGCTTCGTTAGCTGCTGCCTCTGGACAGTGGATTGCTTAAAATAGGCCTTAGAGTGCCTCTAAAAATGCATCACCAGAAATGACCTGTTGCAATAGTACTGAAGACACAGTAAAATCTGAATATCGATTTGGTCATTTTGAGTAAATCTTAAATATTGAATGTTTGCAAGAACTTGCTTTATAGTTTTGTGTGGTTAATATTGTGGTTTCTTTCCAAGTGAATCGAAGTACCAATTGTTTAAATTGCTATAGTGCAGAATCTGTACTGAGTGAAAAAAAAAGTTCTGTTTCGTTTCCTTCAAAATCTACTGCATCAATTTAGATGTAATTGAATAGTCTTTTTCTGAGAGAGATGGAACTGCAGGATTTTGAAGGCTGTTGAATAGTGGACTCTTGGAAATGGTGGGGAAAAAACCTTTATTGGAGTTGTTTCTTTTTTTCCCCTCCTGTGCATGTTGATTGAGTCTTTATGTTTAAAGATGCTCCTGTACTTAGCTTCTGTTTCTGAAGCATTGATAACTGCAGATGAACCCATTATTGCTTTGTTTTCCTACAGGAATTTTGACACTATCATTTTATTTGAGTGAGAAACTAATTTTTTGCTCTCTCAAGTAAATTGAAATAGGATATATACTCCAAATTCAGTGGTCCAACTGTAGCATAGGAGAAGAAGCTCATTTTGAGTACTTATGTAGTAGTTAGTACCAAAATGGTTGACTGTTCTGCACTTGACTATTTTTCTGTGATTCAGCTCCAAAGCTATATAAATTAATAGCACTGCATAAAGAATGATAGGAAGCTTGAAGCCTCTTGACATCAGTAGTTCCTGAAGACATTCTAAGTTTAGGAAACAGATGCAGAGAAGTTACTGTGAACAGGAGACAGGTTATTTATCTGCCGTGCTGCCCAATGCCTGGTGACAGTTTAAACAATATCCGATAGGCTCAGTGCCTTTAGCTGATACTGTATTGACAATAACAGGCCTTCAGCTGCGAGAGTGAGGTCCTCCCCCCCGTTATTAAAACAAAACCAAACCACCACCACCTTCCTTCATTCCTTCCCCAGTATTTGGCCCATGGGTGGCTTGTAGGGAAGGACAGAGTTCCGTCCCCTGCTTCCACCTTCCCCCACCCCACCTCCCCCAGTAATTGAGGCGCGAGTTGGGGAGCCTGATGGAATCAGTCAAGTATTTAATTACAGAAAAGCATTTACATTCTCTCTTTTTTTTTTTTTAGAAGTAGTGCTGCACCTGTTTTTTCAGCCTATGGGGACACAAAGGATGAGTTTGTGATAACTATTTTAACAGTGCTGCAGAATTTGGGAGATCATCTGTCATTTGAGGCAGGATTTAAATAATAGCCTTCAGCAAGTGAGAAGCTGGTTTTAGTTGAATTTACCAATGTTTTTGTGTGTTTTTTAAAAGCCAAGCTTTTATTCGCAAAGAAGATTTCTTGAGGCTGTAGGTAACATTGCATTTACATTTAGGAGCTGGCTTCTTAAATATATACATTTCTGGGATTCTTTTGTTGTTGTTGTTGCTGTTTTTCCTTTCGCTCTGGTCTCCAAAGTAATAGAAAAGTGAAGAAAATAGTTTTCACTCTGATAGTTTACTGGGCATCTGATGGACAGCAGTTGACTGAACTGACAAGAAATGGTTTCATTTCATCTTGGTCTAGTAAAAGCTTGATATTTTTCTCAAGGAAGACCTCAAGTCCTTTTTGGATGATAGATCTGGGAGGAAGCCCACCACTTCAGAATCTTAATGTTGTGTGGAAGAAGCTGGCACAGCTTCTCCCAGCAAGCGTCCTGAGACACGTTCAAAGGAACAAAGAGCGGCTAAACCCTGGCTGAGCCTCGGTCTGGGAGGAGTTGTTGCCCAGCTGGTGATACCAAGTTTGAATTCTTGCTCCTAACCAGTGGGATTGTCCTTCATCTGTTGTGTGTTGAATGAATGTTTCAAAATTGGCGTGTGATAGGACTCACGGATTTAGTGAGTGCACAAGGGGAAGGGATACTTGAGCGGGCTGCCGCAGTTAGCGTAACTCCTCGTACTAGATGCTTTTCTAACATAGAAAGTTAATTGCTAAGTATAGAACGCAGCTCTTCGCCACTTAACTTCAAAGGAGCAGAGTCCAGGAAAGGGTGCGTGTATAACCACAAGTGTCTTTTATCCCGTTTAGCAAAATTTTCAAGACTGGCTTATTAAATAAGTAACAACGTAATGAAGTGTAGAGGTTACCTGAAGTCAGTTTATGAACTAGTTCTTTTTAAGAGCTATGCAGCAATTAGAAAGTTACCTTACCATAATCCTGTAATTATGCCCTAATTGGATTCTTCTAGGTATAATTACATATGCTGAATATATGCGTGCGTTTTTTTCCTAAGAAATCTGTCAGAACTGACCCAGCATCCTTCTCCCATCTCCACATGACGTGGTCTTACGATGTGCTACCTCTAATAGTGGATTGTAAGAGGTAGTAGCTAAAAGGCTTCAAGTGATACCTGCAGAAGTCATATAAAGCCAGGGCCAAAGCTGAAGGACTGAACACCACACCCACAGCATCAAGCTTGTTGCAACGGTCTCTTTGATCATAGCATCATAGCAAACAGCGTATCTTGTCTGAGTGGATTAGTAGAGCCAAAATTTTAATGCGATTGCAGCTCTCCATTTCAGGTTAATGTGTGAAGAAAGGGGAAGTTGCTAGATTGATGAGGGGAGAACTGTCTCCCTTTTAAAAAGGTGCTAGGACAAATGGATAGGCATGTTAATTTTTGCCTTTTTCCTTAGGAACGCTTTCTAAAAATAGCTGTACTGAACGCTACGTGGAGCTCAGCTATAAAGAAAATAACACATTTGAGTAATGTATCTTATACTGAAGTCATCTGAACACTTCATTCTGATGTTATTAATGATAAATGTTCAATCATTTGATGGACCATAGCACAGAACACTATAATACTAAATGCTCCATGTTCTTTCAGAGATGTATCGCTCCTTGACTTCGCTCTGGTCTGTACATAAGTCTGATCTGCACTGTATTTATACTGAAATGATTCTTTCCTTGAGCAAATTTAAATCTAATGTGCGACATTCTTGGGTGTGCTTCAGAGCATGCATGTATGTAACGTTTTGCAGCAATTGCAAGTTGTAATTCAAAATGCCAAAGAATCACTTTGAAAGCTACAGCCCAGAAGAGAGGAAGATACAACTGTATGGCTCATCAGTCTTTTTACACAGGATTCCCAAATACTTTCTGTAACTAAGGGTAGCTCTTTTAGGTCAAGACCTTCCTGTTTAGAGCTTGAGAATGGAACAGTGAAATCTCAGTGGTCCCCCTGCTCTCCCCAAGTTTGCAGATTCCTACCTCCTTACTGTAGAGTTATTTAGGTAATTGTTAAGACACTGGTTCCCAGAGATTATTTTGTACTGGAGAAATGAGTTAGCTTAAATTCTGGTTGGTGACATAATGCAAAATGTATCGTGGCTGACATTACCTGGTAGTCTGAAGGAGGGGCATATTACCTCAGAGTCATGGAGGCTGAACTGCATCCTTGTCCTCTTTTTCAGAGATCACGTGCATTCATTTCAGGAATGAACCACAGAACTGCTCATCACTTTATAAAGAAGGCCCTAAGCTGCAGACTGCTTGAAATGTGGAAAGGACCTAGGGAAAATCACCTGTTCACATGCACTGTTTTCTCCTCAAACATCTGATACCAGCCCCTGTTTAGAGACAAGATAGAAAGCTGGATAGTCCTTTGGAATAATATATGGATCTTTTTATATACAGGTTTAGGAAGCTGTTGTTACTTTTTAAACTCTCTGAATACAAGAAGTCATTTACTAGATGTTAAATTTGCATAAATGTGACATACTCCTAACTTTGGTCTTGTTTCTCCTTCTGTATACATGGTTACTCTATGGAAATGAGGCATTAACTTACTATGTCTAAAGATAATTGCCTTTTTTAATATTTTAGAAAAAGATGATTTGCATAAGTTAGACACCAAACTGTGGGCCAAAATTGGTAATTGCAAAAAATAAGACAAAGTCTGATGGTAGTATTTTTATACATTGAAAATAGTCTGCATCAGGTAAATGAAAAGTTAGTAATTTCTTTTCTGTAACAGGACCGTGGCATTATATTTTGCTTGTTCATACCTCTGTACAACATTGTTGGAATGGTGATTCTGTTTGCTTTCCATTAGTTTGCAGAGAAGCTGAAACACTGTACCGTTGGGCAGGACAAATAAGGAATGAGCCGGCCTTGGGAAAGAGGACCTGCCATCCTAGCTGGAGACATCTGAAGAGAGGACATTTTAGTCTTGTGGCATGCTTCAGTAGAAATTACTCAGAAAAAGTAAGCTGCTGTTGTTTTGTTAATGACTTATACATGCCAGCTCCTTAACAAACTGCTTAGTTGCAGTTGAATTTGACCTGGAGTCTGAAAAATTACTTAGTTTTGGGGTGGTTTTATAGGATTTACTTTCTCTTCTGACAAAGTCCCAGAAAGCCCAGGGACTTTTCATGTAGTTTTTATACATCGCCAATTCCATACTTTGTGTGTTGATGAAGGCACTGTAGGCTGCACATCTTGAGCTTGACAAATGAAATGTAGGTTTTAATATAAATTCCAAAAAAAAAAAAAAAAAGATAATAGAGGTGAGATCTGCCAAGATTGTAGACCAGGTCCTTCTCACTTGGCTTTAGGCTTTATTTTTGTTAAAATCCGGTGTTCACATGCTTGTTGTTCCCTTTTTTATACCTGAACTGATGATCCAAGTACTTCAAATAATTTTATTTTTAGACCTTGTCGCTGATGTTAATTTATTCAATAATGTAATTTTCCCTGTTACCTGAAATGATTAAAGTAACCCAACCCTTCAAAAAACAGAGCTTTAGTATTTGATAACCATTCTAATATGAAGCCTTTTTTGATTAAATCTTGTTATAAAATATTACTGTTAATTTCAGGGAAAATATTCTGCACTTGGTTTTGTTTAGTTAGTAATACCATGAAGCTGGAATGAAAGTGCTTCCACAGCCATAAATTAGCAGAATAGGAGCCCTAGATGTTTTTCTTCCTTTCCAAAGGGCTACCCATTCAATAAAAATCTACATATATATATCCTAAATACTACCTTATAGACACACTCTGCAAACTAGATCTGATACTTAAAAAGGTAAACAATAAAGGATTAATTAGGATATTCCTTCAGAAGCAAAAAGTGAGACAGCCTCAGTTCAGTTGATCTAAATCTTCAAATGCATAATTGTACTGCATTCTGAGCCCATGCAACTGCAGTTGTGCTTATCTTTTAATAAGAGTTTTATGTCGCTGGGTAGCGCTTAGTTAGAGACGAGGGTTTATTCCTCTAACTAGATTAATTTTAAACATGTTTTCCTCGAAGTCATTAAAAATCACTTAAGACTTTCAAGATAAGGCATTTACTCCTTTTTCACTTTCATATGCTGCATTATGTATGGGCTTGATCTAGTAAGGAATCAGCCCTCAAATTAATGGGTGACCTATTGAGTACAGTTCAAACGTTAGCGAGAACTCTCACTCTGCTTTTAGTTTACTCGTAAGTTTGCTCACGATACCAGAATTTGATTTGTCAAAATGAGTTGCATTTTTAATCCCAGCAGTCTCCAAATTCTTATTTATGATACACAATTTATATAGAAGTTACTTATCTTCAGGTTGTTTTTATCTTTTTCTTTGAAGAGAATATAAAATGTAATATATAAAATGTATTTAGTCATAGAGAGCCTTTTATAAAACTGTAGCATGGAAATAAAAATCTCAACTGCTGTGCCTTTTTGCACAGTAGTATGTCATTATGGGAACACTTGAAAATTCAGATCTTTTTTTCTCAGCCATGGTTGGCGCAAATTAATCAATACATGGATTTCTCTTTCAGCTCCTCTGTTGTGAGATACTGATTGAGTTGTGTTCGTGGGTATTCTGAAATCTGAATAGTTTTTCTTCCCTTCTTTTTCTAATAAGTTTCTTGTCATAAAAACCTAGTTTTGCTGTAAAGTTCTGTTCCTAGATATAACCTGAAAAGTGTGAGGCTGCCAGAGAGCAACTTGTTCACAACACTGTTAGCATGAGTCTTGCACATAGATGTGTGCTGTACAATAAAGACAATGACCAGGTGGTAATGCTGTCTGCGTCTGGCAGGCTGATTGAAGAGCTAGTGCACAGATTTGCTGTTAATCTCAGAGAAAGAAATTCAGATACAAAACTGAAACATAGGTGGATACAATTATGTGCTACTTCAGAAAAAATGTAGAGCTTTAAAAAATGATTTAAAAATTGGATTAAAGAAAGGCATTGGTCTTTCGAGAGGAAATTACAGTGACAGAAGGGAACAGATAGCATATAGAGATACATTTTAAGTAAATAGCACTTAAATACATCATTGTAAAGGTAAATATAGATGCAGAAGCATATATTTTTTTTTTATTCCAGCATGTGTTCATAAGATGTATAAAACAGTGGAGGCTTTTACGTAACACTAGGGATTTTCTCTTAAGGTAATGCGTTTTACTAGAAATATATTCAACACTGGAACAGGCTGTCCAGGAAGGTTGCAATACCACCATCCTGGCAGGTTGCAAAAAACTCAGCTTGACAAAGCCATGACTGATCAGATCTAGTATTGTTGGTAGTGCCATGTAGAGCAGTAGACTGGACTACATGACCTCTAAAGGTCCCTTGCGACCCACCTTTCTGTGGTTCTGTGATGATTTTGGATGAATTGTTCTCAGCTGTTTGAAGAAAGAAGACTAGTTTTACTGAAAGGCTGTTTTGCTGAGTATCAGCCCTATGCTGCCAAGTTTCTTGGATATTTAAAATGAAAAAGGCACCTTTTTAGGCCCCATCCCCCAAAGCCTATTCTTCTCCCTCATTTGATATCTGCTGTTTTGTTTTGATTGTTAGTAAATAAGAACATAAAAGGAAAATTACCATGAAACAGAAAGATTGCCATGGCTAAAATGTAGTTGAGCAGGCATTTGTACGTCAAGGCTAGAATCTTTCACCTATGAAATCCTACAAAATGCCAGAGTGGCATTATTCTGCATTCTTTGTTCTTTTCCCCACTCTTCTTACAGTTGGTTGCAAAAACAGTCTTTAAAGACAGAAATAAGACATAGCCAGAGAAGGTAGAGGCAATGACTTCACAAACTAATCAAATCATGGCTGTGTATTTCATCTCCTGTGGCAGATATACTGCCCCTTCTGCTGGGCTGGAATGACTCCTTTTGAGGTACACTCAGCTATATCAGCAAGTTCACCTGTTTTTTAGGAAAGAGAAATCCAGGATATCTTTTGAAAAAGCCACCTCAGTTTTTCAAATCCAGTTCTTTCTGTAGCCCATTGTTTAGAGCCCTGTCTGAGGGATGGTAAGCTGCGGTGCATGGTGACCAAGGAACACAGAGCGGGAATACTCCAGCGTGGTGCTGCTGCCAGGCATATTTTATACTGTGGAAACCTGGTCTGAAGTACTGTCCTGGTAATCCCCTAATCAAACGGATCATCAGCAGTACTGTGAAAATAGATTGTTTTGTGTGTAGGTCACCTCTTGAGAAAAGAATCATAGCCTCTCTAAATTTTCTGAAGAGGCTCCAAAATAACAGGCTGGCTGGACGTTTTGTAGTACCTTTTGGCCGCATGAAGTTAATTAATCAACACTGCTTCAGAAAAAGGACAGAGGAAATTCCAAAGTTTGGCATGGTATTGTGTTAAAAATGAAACAGAAGATTAAAGATTAGCGATTAGCAAAAGAAATTCTCCCAAAATTCAGCTTAGTCTGTTGACTCAGGAAACGGAATGTTAATCTGTCAGGTTCTTTAGAAGTTGAGTTTCATAAATGATACCTTACCTTAACCAAAGGCAAGCATCTCATTCTGTGGATGGTGAGATAAGGTGCCAGTTTAGGTTGACACAGTAAACTGATTTAAATCTCTCCTTCATCTTCTGCAGGATGGCTGGCTGTGGTGAAATAGATCATTCGATCAACATGCTTCCCACAAATAGGAAGACAAATGAGTCGTGTGCTAATGCAGCACCCTCCCTGACAGTCCCTGAATGTGCTATCTGTCTGCAAACATGTGTCCATCCAGTAAGTCTGCCTTGTAAACATGTTTTCTGCTATCTGTGTGTGAAGGGAGCTTCTTGGCTTGGAAAACGATGTGCGCTCTGCCGGCAGGAGATTCCAGAGGATTTTCTTGACAAGCCAACCTTACTGTCACCAGAAGAACTCAAAGCAGCAAGCAGAGGCAATGGAGAATATGCTTGGTACTATGAAGGTAGAAATGGTTGGTGGCAGTATGATGAACGTACCAGCAGAGAGCTGGAAGATGCCTTTTCCAAGGGTAAAAAGAGCACTGAAATGCTAATTGCTGGATTCTTATACGTAGCAGATCTTGAAAATATGGTTCAGTATAGGAGAAATGAGCATGGACGCCGCAGAAAAATAAAACGGGACATAATAGATATACCAAAGAAGGGAGTGGCTGGGCTTAGGTTGGACTGTGATGCCAACACTGTCAATCTGGCAAGAGAGAGCTCCGCTGACGGTGCAGACAGCACACCAACTCCAGGGGCTGCAGCTGTACAGCCTCTGGTATCCATTGCTGCTAGGCCCCTGCCGTCACTAGATGGGCAGCTGATGAGTCCTTCAACGCCATCACCCGATGCAAGCACTTCTCTAGAAAACTCTTTTGCCCTCCTACAAATAAATGGAGACAGTATGGCTGAAAGGAGTCATAGGGGAGAGGGAGAGGAAGACCATGAATCATCATCTTCCGGTAGGGTGCCAGCCCCTGACACCTCTGTGGAGGAGACCGAATCAGATGCTAGCAGCGATAGTGAGGATGTGTCTGCTCACCTCCAGCAACTGCCATCCTCTGCCCAGCAGAGACACTTGAATGCAAATGCAAACCAGTCAGGAGTGGATAGACCAGGGGCAGGGGGAGGGGTGGTAAACGCAAGTGTAAGATCTAGAAGGCCAGATGGACAGTGCACAGTCACTGAAGTTTAAATCTGGAGCCACGTGATTCAGAAACTCACTCCCGTACTCTGTAAATTTTCTGTCCACATTGGCATTGCCCTCAAACCTAGCAGTGTGTTTGGTGGGAGGGTGGGGTGAAGGGGAGAAACAGATTTGGCGTAACTTAAGTCTTTTAACATGTTTCAGCTGGAAGACTAACTGTAAGAAACTGGGTTGTCCTGTTAATGGTTTGAAAGCTGCTTAGCAATACCCAGTTTCCTTGAAAATGTCTTGTGTTTATTTTGTAGCATTTTCTTCTTGAAGATACCCGATCCCTTTTTGGCCAATGTATATCTACTGTACAACTTGAATTGTCTTCATTATCTGACTGTTGCATTAAGTGTCTTACTACTTTCTGCATGGATTGATGTATGAAAAGAACACTAGAGCAATGTGGGAGCAGACAAGATGTTGGGTGTGAGCAGGATGCTTAATTTAATGTGAGAAAATAGATGTGAGTTTGGAGTTAAAATGTGTTTTTACTAGACAAAGAGCAATCATTTACCTTCCTTCAATGGAAATGTAAAAATGCTGTTAACTTTTGTTGCAAATTCTTACCTATACACTTCATGGCATTTTCACTGGCTTTGCCATCTAGTCCTTGTAGTTCTGTTTTTGAGGTCTTTCTTGATCTGTCTTGTTTTTGTTACGGAATTTATAATTTAATAAAACTACATTTTATCAGTAACAATCTTAGATATGTCTCCAGTTTAATTGAATCTCACTGGAGGAACTTTAAAGAAAACTATCATAAAACAACTCCTTGTGTTTGCCAAAAGGGCGGATTGGTTTTGAGTGGTATCTTTCAGTTCTGACATCCCTGACTGGCTATATCTCAAACAGAACACTGTTGCCTTTCTAATGAAAAATGAGTTACGGGCTTAATGCTTACACAGGCTTAACACTTCTCAGCTGAAGAGCTGATCAACTCACTTCACTGTTATGGTGGGCAATAGTGTTGCACACAGTCTTACTAACAGCAGAAACATTGCAGTAAAAGAGCATAAGTAATCAAACTTGATCTTAGCATAAAGAATACATGTTAAGCGCTACATTGCTATTTATTTGTTCTTCATAGCAGAACTAGTAGTAGCACAGAGAAGGTAATACAGGGTTTGTATTATAAATGTGTTTCCTGGATTGGCCCCAGTTACTACAAACTTACTTCTGAGTATTACAGAAGTTTAGAAGCCAGATCATGAAAAGTACAACTTGCTTTTTACTATGGCAGTTGTTTCTCATTTTTCTAAAATGAGAAACAGTATCTGATGATTTGGTTTAACCTTTAAAATAAAGCTAACTAAACACCAATTCTTAGTGCATGGATCCCTGAATAGAATACTTAAGTATTTCAAATCTTGAAACAAAATGTGTTGTAGGTATACAACCATTTGAAGAAAATTAAATGGGCTAATTTCTAAAAATGGTAGATTTAAGCTTCTAAAGTGTTCTTGCTGTAACAATGTCTGAAATGTCTATTTGTGGGTGGGCAAAGCTGTGCAAGTCCTCCAGTTTCAGGTTTCTCTGCTCACAGGTGAGACAGTGGGTCAGTAAACAAAGGAAATTGCACAGGAGACTAAGATGGACTAAGAAATATTTCCTTCTTTCTCGGCTAGGAATGGATACCACCTTCCAGTTCTGTAAGGAAGTAAGCCAGTAATGTGAACTTGGGAAGGAAAGCTTGGAATGTTTTTTCTTCTATTTTTTAGTTGTCATGTGTCTTATTTCTTTCTGAGTTAGCGTACAGTGGCCTTAATCAAAGTCTAACTTTGTGCTGTAAAAACACTCGGTAAGAATGCTTCTGATATTTGCATGTATTTCACTTAATGTGAGGTTATACACTGTTAAGATGCAAAATACAAAACTTGCTGTATACTTAATTTGAGGACTTTCAGCACAAACAATCTACAATGAATTTTATCAGTGATTACCCACAGGGGTTCTTGACCAAAGTAGAGGCAGACCTCTGTTGAGGCCAAACACCCATGATGCTGCCTTTGGCTCCTGCTAGCTGACTGCAGCTGTGAATTACTAAAATTAGTTAAAGTAAGGCTGATGAGCACTTAACAGCTAATCATCACAGTGGCAAACGCACAGCTCAGATCAAGCTAGGAACTCATAGTAACCGGTAATTCCCATCTTATATTTAAACCATTACCTTCAGTAGGATACTTGTTCTCTGTTTTAGCCATGCTACAGCCACACTGCATTGTATGTTTTCTGTACCTCCATGCATTACATGGTTTTTCAGCTTGTACAGAATAGCTAGAGAAATGCAGAATGGAAGAGAACAGAAAGAGGATATTAAAATACTATAAAATCTGTACCGCATCTCTTCAGTTCCTGAACAGATAACTACAGATACAGGACTCCTGCATCACAGTAAAAAAATTCGCATAGTGAGCCAGGCATTCAGCAAGAACACCTAGCTTACCTAGGCTGCCCATTCGGTAAGTGTATGCCTGCCAAAGGCTGGGCAGCAGCCAATATGGGAAAGTACCAATATTGCTAAAAGTGATCCCAGTGTAACAGTATCCAACCTTTGAACACTTGGCTCAGAATCCACACCCCCATTAAGTACTCAGGGTCTCCCAATACACAGAGGCAAGGAACAAGACAAGCATTTCACAATGTAATATGAAACCTCGTTTGCTGAGGAGGGAGCTGGCAAACTAGCCCCTAGAAAATAGAAAAGCTAGCACTCCATTTAATTAGGAGACTGGGAGGATCAATTTTGAACATAGGTTTCTAATTCATTTTGTGCATTTAGCACTTGTTTGGTTTTAGGTCATTTCTGAAGGGGAACAAAAAAGTGAAGCTTGTAGTCTTTAATAATTGTAAAAATATATATGTAAATGCCTATTAGCTGCCGGATAAAGGTATTTGTCACTTTAAGATGACAAGCAAGTGCTCTATGAAATTGAGCACTTAGATTTGCCATTGCTGAAATGGGATTCCATTTCATCTCAGTCTGGAGCCCTCGTGATATGACTCATGGTAATTTAGTTAAACTGGTTTTCATAGTAAGGGCTGTACTTGTTTTTAAAACAGGAAAAAAAAATCATAGAATACAGTATTAGGCTGTGCACAAAATCCTTGATCAAAACAAACACCTATAATTACCTTGAGAATATAGCAATGTTTGGTGTATTTGTAATATCAACAGACCAGAGGACAAAATTAGTTTCTGAAACCTTTTCTGAAAGTATCTTCGCCATTCCTAGCACTAGTTAATTATTTGTCCTGTTCTTAGAAGCAAACATTGGCTTTGATACAAATCAGAGAAGATAGCTGGAGAAATGCCTTTGCTGAAATGAGAAGCTAGCTCATTGTCTACAAATCAAACTGGAAAGAGGTCCCCAGTAGATGTACATACTGAGTTTCACTTACACATTTTGGACTAGACCCGTGCTGACAGTAAGTAAAACAGGTTTTACTTTTCTGCTACAGTTTTATCCCTTTCAAATTTATATCACCCACTTCACAGAATATACTAATGGGCCTTATAGCCTGACACCTGAAAAAAAAGGAAAAAATTCAGGGGTCTTGTTCAGGTTCTAAGTAATATTCACACCCATTAAAAAAACAATCACATTATTAGTAATGGCAAATTTATTCTTGTTGCTAGCAAAGACCTAACTAGTTGCCATTGAAAGCACAATTTTTTTTTGACTAATGACAATGTGATGTGCTAACTGCTTCAAAAAGTTGGGTAGGACTTGGGTGGGTATGGACTGGAGCACGCTCTGAACATTCAGTGACACTGGCAGTTTGGAACCCCTCATGAACCTTAAAGAACTTCATGAAAAGCAGATCAGCTTCATTACTAAACAGTTGTTTTGCCTTACTATATTGAAGCATCCTTACTTTGTAAGTCATGGCTTTGAAATCCTCTAGAGTACAGGAAAGAATCCAGCAGCACCGTACTTAACAATGACCTGTTAGATAAAAAACAAGGAGGGAGCACAAAACAGACCACTACCCTCTCCCCATGTTCCCATTCCTGTCTGTTCTCTAACTTGGAAGTAAACATTGAACATTATTTTTTGGGAAGAGAGGTTTGAAATCTTCCTTCAACAGCAGTTTCAGGTGTGAAGGTGGAAAGGAAGGATCAACAGGGCACAGTAAGTTGCTTATCTTCTGTGAGGTGCCAGCCCAAAACATATCCCTTTCTTCAGCATTGCTTCAGGCTATACACACTCCCCACTGTGAAAGCCATATAATAAAATACCCGGCAGAGCACAGCATATGCTCTAAAGCTACAGAATCTTAGCAGGCAATCCAAGCCTAATTCCCATCATTAATCTGTCCCAAGATCCTCAAACCTATAGACAGTTACCTCGCTATCTCAAACTCAGTAATTCTGCCACACTGTAGAAATCATAACATGGATTTCGATGCAAGGAATCACCTCGTTTTCCTAAGGGAGCTAGTACCACGTAGCTAGTTAGTTATGCCTGGTCAGAGCAAGAATGCATGTCAACACCAAACAGCCCAGAGTTTCCTCCTTAACATGCTCCCCTGGGGTATATGGGTCCTGGGCTCAGATCTCAGCCCCGCTCGATTTAGAGACAAGTGCCTTCAAATCAACAGTACAGGAAACTCTCAGTCATGGATATGTCTGTATGTTTTTGCTCTTACAGATGTTTCATTTTAAATCAAGAATCCACCAAAGCAGGAACTCCGTCTCGGTTTCTAATTCCTAAAAGGAAAACCCTCCCCGCTGAGTTATTTAGTTATTCATGCAGTCACTGGCATGGATATCAAGTTCCAAGTTGTCTAGTCTTTCACAGCCCAAATATGCCCTGCCAGTAAAAGTACTATGAAAGGAAGACAAGTCCTTCCAGAATGCTGAAGTGCTGAGACCATCCAGTCAACAAAATCCCATTTGGGGGCATTATACATCATGGCCTTCTAAAATTTCAACTAGATTCTAAGTGAAGAACCAGGTCAGCAGCTTTGCACGTGCTCCGCAGCACAGATCCAGGCTGTGGGAACGTGCAGATGCAGATGTAATTAGTCAGTTCCTAAAGCAGTGAGTGGACACCTAAATGCGTTTAAAGATCTGGATCCATGTCAGTGACAAGGGCTACCAAGCTCTTCAATGATTTAGAGCTTCTTCTATAAAAATAACCATTATAAATGACATATCCATGGATACTTTCTCAGCAATTATACCAAGAACTGAGTGAAGATGAAAAAAGAAAAACTATCATCTCACCAGTTATCATCCCTGGCCACATGTTGGGAAACTCAGTTTTTACAGCTTTAGATGCACCTGTTCTGTAAATAAACAAACCTCTCACCTCTCAAGCAATTTATTTCCATACCATTTAGAAAAACAAAATTAACTCCAAAGAAAATAATCTTCAGCCTCATTCCAAAAGAATTATAGTTCTATTCTCAGCACAGTATGCACTTTTACATACTAATTTCACTAATCTCCATTCAGTTGGTGATTAGAACAGTACAGTATTTTCTGGGGATTTCTCTGTGGTTGCACATCAAATCTGTCTGCCAGACATGAACAAGAGGAATGTTAAGAACTTGTTCATTTAAACTGGCATTAAATGATTCACTTTAACGCCTGCTTTAGTGAAAGCTTTGTTTGCAAATATAAAGAACACTTCTTATGCATTGACCATCATTTATGTTTTGGTCTTCTAACCAATGCCTGCAAATTGGCAGGCCCACCCCATACAGTTCCAAAAACATCCTTCTCTGTCCTTAAGGCAGTTTCCAGTGGTAGTTCTCTTCCTGCTGTGACCACCTTTTTCACAGCCTGAATCACACTAGCTGGACCCTCGGTGTACTGATTCAGCCAGGCTCGAGCTTCTTCTAATGATCCACTTTCATCTGAAGACAGCAAAGTCTCCTCTGAAAGGCCAAGGCGCAATGCTTTTTCGGGGTTCACCCTGACAGCACCGCTCAGCAGCTGGAGGGCAGCCCCACTGCCAACGATTCGCACCAGCCTGGCCGCTCCTCCCCAGCCTGGAACAAGACCCATGTGCTTATGGACAAATCGAATTTCACTGCCAGGCGTCATCAACCTGTCAATGAAAAACAAACATTCAGAGGTCAATCTGTGCATTGACTTTGGTTTTCAGCTCTCTGGCGTTCACTTTTCTATTTACTCCTCCCCTCTGCTTCCAAAGGATAATGCAACTTGACAGCATGCTAATTAGAGCCAAAGCTGTAATATCTTAATTTTCACACCATCCAGTGACTTAAGCTGCAGCTCCTGGCCCTTCTCAAAATGAGATATGTAGGCTGCTACAAGTGAAGTTGCTTAGTGCCCAGACTGATCCCTGTAGTCAGAAGTCAGTTCTAAAACGTGTTTGGTAGCAGAATTGCAAAGATGGAGGGTTCATTACACTTATTCACAGTACTAGCACTGTCCAGTTAATTCATGCCTAAAGCAACAGGGCTTTGGCTAAACTAATGCACAAAGCTTACTTCTTGAGAGGATGGATCATGTTCTTAGTACTGATACGCACTAGGGGAGTTCTGTCAGCACCTTGGTGCTTGATTATAGTTTTGTTGTTGTTGTTGTTCTATTTTAGAGAGTCTGCCTGAGCCTGATTTTCTAACTACTCACTACAGTAAGGGAAGTCAGGATGGATGTTCTATTTATGCCTCACAATGTATAATAAAATTGCTTTCTATTTATGCCTTACAGTGCATAATAGAATTGCTCCTCTCCAGAAGCTGAAGTCACTTTCCTGTTTTCAAAGATTTCACATCTTTGCTTCACTTCTACAGTCTGTCACCTCCCCTATTTAAGAACTCACCCTAGGGTTGATTAAGCCATCTCCCTGGAGGAGCTCTGCTGCAGTGGATTGTACTCTCTTTGCATAATGTTCACATCGACGCGTTAGGTTAGTGGAAAAAGCCTCTCAAAATAGAAACGCATAGAACAAATGTATAGAAGCAGGCCAGTACTTGCTCTTTCTTAATGATGTTCTGTGGCATGGTTGTCTGCTGCTACTTCTGAGACAAGGGATGTAAATTATGCTTGTGAAGTAGATTAGCTTCTACCCAAGCACTAATTGGCTTTCTGAAGATAAATCATGTAATACTAAGATCTACACACAAGTCTGTTTCTTAACAATGCAGTCTTCTGTAATGAAAATACCAAAGGTGAACAGCTTTAAAAAAAGGAAAGAAAAAGAAAACCTTGAAAAATTCAACTACTTCTGGTAACACAGTTCCCAAATCTGCTTAGTTATTGTTAATTGTAAGTTTGCTTGCTTGCTTCTTAACCAGAGCGCTATCAGCATTCATGACGTATTATAAAGCACCAGGGCTGAAGAGCTTACACTTTATCCCAGGCCCTGTACAATGCACAAAGGCAACAGCTGACATGCCAGATTGCATGAAAGCCATTTTGTAGAGATAGTGGAGGAAGGTTGTGTGACAAAAGGAAGAGAACAGAGTACTGCAGGGGAGGAAAGACTTTTGGCTAACATGAGCAAGTGCTTCCCAAATGCAGCAAATCCCAGGGAGTTCAGGTCTCTCCTCTTCAAAAGGAAGATTCTGCAAGTATTCCAAAATACATTTATTGGCACAGCTTTGCAGTTTGCTGACACCCAATGTCCCACTGGGAAACCAGTAATGAAAACATTATTGAGGGTTTAATTCTAGCTGTGCTGAGCAATGTGAAGCATTAAAAAAAGAGTGGTCACATGCAGCTAGTCACATGATGCCAGACAATTTGTATGCAGTCCCATAACACAGCCACAATAGATCAGTAAGACAGTGTTGTGTTTGTTGAATCTGAGATTGTCCCAGGCACTTGGGTTCAGGCCTTAAGGACAGAGATTTCAGTGAATATCCTATGGAAAGGGCATGGATTCATCTGGGAAGTTCTGTCAACACAGCTGGAAGTTCACATGTGAAGTCAAATTTTACATTGGAAACACAGCCAATTTCTCAGTACCAACAAGAAAAAAGTTGAAAGAATTTACTGTGTGGGAAAGGATATGTAACCCTGCTCAGTTATCACCTACTTCAGAGAAAATGGAACCAAACATGCTGAAAGGAAAAATAAATGATTTACAGCGAAATCTATACAGAGACTTGTCAGGCTGCAACTTCCAGGATCTCATAGGAGTTCACCTCTCCCTATAGTGCACCTTTCAACAAGCTCCTCAGAGAACACTAAGCTAAGTAGGTGTAAAGACAGTCTCTGGTTATCTTCAAACTTAAGAAAGGTATCTCTGTTTTTTCAGGTTTTTCAACTATGAATTCTCTCCTAAATTATGACCTTTCTTGAAGAAACCACCCATCACATTCTCTGTTAGTTACATTGTACACTTCCAGTCCCTATGCCCAGGGAAGCAAAGGAGACCTGAGCTCAGATTCTGCACATTCCAGGAGGCGTATGCTGCTGCCAAGCTAGCCTGGGACCAGCCTCAGAGCATCACCAGCTACAGCCTTGCATAAATAGTTCCCTTTTTATTTTATGAAAGGAATTGAGTCTATCTTCTGAGACATGACAGATCTGATCTACCATTAGACGAATTTATGTAAGAAAAGTGCATCAAACACTACTAAACACAAAGATGCAGACATCAAAAAGCTGAAAAGACAGAAGCACCATTCTATTCTCGAGCTGTTTATAGCTTATTCATCTCGTACTGGCCCTGTCTGAGACAGAATAGTAGATGCATGAAAAATGAGCCTCTGATTTGACTCAGTATGCCTGTACTTGTCTTCCAGGTCAAGAGAATTAAAATCTAGGTCTCCTATAACCCAGGGGAAGGTCGTACCACAAGCCTCCTGGACACATGCCCTCTCTGTCCGAAGAAAAACGCAAATCTGTTGCATGACACTACTGAAAGAAGATTTAATCAAACATAATTCATATACAGTGTAACTGAAGGACTTACAAGCAGAAAAATATTCTTTGGAAATGTGAAGGGTAGTGAAACCCTCGCATCTTAAATGGAGAAAAAAGGTTAAGATAATATAAGCACTGAAGTGCAGCAGAAACCTTCTTTAAGAACATTATAATTCCATGTTACAAATGCTACAACACCCCTAGGAAGAAAACATAGCTACCATGGGAAGCATCCAATTCTGGGTTAGTCATCTGAAGCAAACAAGAGCTACAGCAAATGTTCCTGCTGTGTATTTTCAAATGTTCTCAGATTCACTAAACGTTACAAACCCTCCACCTTTGATCGGACGATTCCTTCACTCTGACATCTCATTGCGCCCACAAACTACTGACTGTCACATCACGTCACTGACAATGCACGTGAAAAGAAAACCTTGCTTGCCATTAACAGTGCAGCCTAACAAGTCCCATACTTAAACAGGCACGCTTGCTTCCCCAAAGGCAGCACTCCTTGTGAGCTAATAGTGGTGCTTTCCTGTGCTAAAGTACCTTCCAGCTACTTCAAGCTGGAGCATATATAATGAAGGCTGAAAATATACCGCAAACAAAAATGTATTTTCTCAGTTTTTTCAATCTGCTTTTTCTTGCTGTCCTGTTACTGAACTGTTCCAACAGCTATAACCAGTTCCTTGGGCAGAATGAAGATTATATTAAGGTCTGTGCTGGCCCTCACTTCCTTATTTCCTAGATTTCTGGGGTTTAAAATAAATTTTGACACAGCAAAGGCACTAATGACAAATGCCATCTTCTACTTTACACATTTTAAAAGCTTCTACCACTATGTTTCTGAAAGCCATGATGGAAAAAAAGGATGCCTAAAGCATTAAATGTGTTGTCAGCAACCTGGATTTTGTTCCTGTCCCTGTTTGACTCCCAGTGTCACGTAAGGACACAGCTCATTACTTCCAGTCTTCTCCTATGATCTGACATGACACTGACACATCACGGAGGGAGGCAGCCAGCATCACACAGTGCTGTAGCACCTGGTTCTCAGCTATGGTTATACTGGAGAAGGCAGCCAGAACTGCAGGAGATGACTTCCACCTCTCCCACAAATACATCGGCTTCCTGTGGCCTCCCGCCACTTGCTCTCAAACCACCAATCAACACAAATAATAGGCAAAGCTTATGCCTATGGGTCATATAAGTTTTCTCACTAAATCTGCTACCTTCTTCTATAAATATTGGTAACTTTATGTAATAACTATAAATTTTGGTAAATCTATAAGGTGATTGAACAAACACTTTGTGTTGGTTCTCTCTAAAAACAGAGTCAAAGGCCTTAGGATGCAATTAAAGGACATCCATAATTTCAGCATGCTGTACAGCAAGAGGTACATTTAATAATATAATATAATATGAAGAAATCTTCAAATACAACTAGACATTTTTGCAAAAGGTAGATGCAAGACATCCAGACACGTGAAAGGCAATGGTCGTGGACACCCACACATGCATTTTGGCTGACTGTCATTACTCAGTGAAATCAGCAAGAATACAGTACTGGTATCAAAGGCTTTCAACCAACCATCCAAACCACACACACGAGTATTTTCAGCACAGCAAAAGAGAGACATTAAAGAAAAAAGAAAACCACCAAGAAAATGGTAACAGAATGAAGTTAATCCAGGGCCAAACATTTGTTTTAGCCAGCAAACGACAGACAAACAAAGCTGATGTACAATTCAGTCATAAACTTTCCCAGTGCCTATATTTTCTGAACACACTCATCAATATGGCCTCAACTTAATTAACTCTTGTTAAATTAAGCAACAGCCATGCTATGCTGACAGGTGGCCAAAACAGCTTTTTAAAATAAACACTGCTGGGGAGTATAAGTTCTAGAATTCGTTAGAGGTCAGATATTGCATTATCTGTGGATGGTATTAATCATGCAAATGGAGATTGTTTTACCAGGTAGGCATGAAAATTTGATGACCTTGCTTCAAAGCAACAAAAGCTCATGTGAAACTAGTTTAGGATTTTCTGACTTTGCTTGTTGAGTACTACCAGGACCATCAGGAGTTGTAGCAGCTCTCAAATCCATGCTGGACCGTAAGTGAGCAAAAAAGCCCGAGACTATTGTCCACTTCTCCCTTCTACTGCAGCTGCTCAACGCTCAAAAAACAATCCATGTCCCATCACTTCACCTGCACTTTGCACTTCATAGTTGCACTGTACCTCCCTTACACTTCTTTGTCATCCCAAGTGGCACAAGAGATCCCAGTATTGGCGGCGAGTCCTTGCAGCAAGTGACTGTGACTCAGACAGCAGACAGAGTTACACAGTTAACATCCGTAATCTAACTTCCCTGATGCATGCAAAACCCACAAAAAAAGAGTGCTGCTCTTACACACAAAGTGGTGCTGAACACATGCAACACATAAGGTGTTTTTAGTCAACTAAGGTGTTATTTGCAACAGTAAGCTAAAACAAAGCAAGAGAGAATTGTGTCTGTTGAATTTATAGCATTGGAGTAAGAAATAACTACCAGTTCCTTTATCTGTACAACAAAAGCCCTGATTCGTGAACAGAAGCCCTTTATTCCAGCTTGGTCCAGCACACCACATAAATCAAGTAATATCTTCTAGGCAGCATACTACATCTCGGGCTTTGCAAAGAAAACAGCTTTAAGGCAGATGACTGAAAAACAGTAACTGTTCAAATGAGGTAAAAGTGGACAGCTGGATGCAGGAGTATTTCCTTAGAAGAAAGAAGCCACCGTGCATCTTTCATAGGAGGCAGAAACACTGCCACAGGTCTCTAGAGTTCAGTACAAGCTATAGGATCTGAGTAGCTGCGATCTCCCGTACTGTCAGTCATGGCACATGAAAACCAAGGTCCATCTGTGCCTGAGGAGATGCAAGTGTGTGAAAGGGCCTTCAGCCAACAGCAGGATAATGCTCTTCATATGGCCACAAAAGGGCCAAGCAAATCTGCAATCAGTGGTTGCAGCACACGCTGGGAACACCCGCCCTGCGCCAAAGCGCAACTCCTAGTGCTCTCTGAAGGATCCTGCCCTTTGCTGCAAATACAGTCAGCCAATTTTGGAGCCTCAGTTCCTTTGTTCAGGAAGGGTTGCCAAGTGGTCTTGCCCCTGGCTGGAGGCATCCCTGCAAGCTGGACTGTAAAGAGCAATTACTTTGGAATTCAGGCGCAGCTGGCCTGAAGCTTGGGCAAGGGCTGTCACACAAGTAGTCAAGCACTGCCGCCACTGCATGCTACCTTGAATGGCTCATGTAGCACATACTGCAGTTTGGAAACCTCCAGACTAGCTGCCTTCTCCCCATTTTCTTTAGCATGGCAGATGGCCCTGCAAGTTTTAATACGTATCAAGTGCTCAATCCACCTCTGATATCTGCATTCCAAATCTTAGAGTCAGAAAGATATGCTAGATATCATGTACCTTCCCATTTGATGCATCTAAACCCTGCCCCCCTCATGACACACATACAGATGTTAATGCACGTAAGAAACTGCAGAACTTTCTTAGCATTAAGATACTACAAATTCAAATTCTTGAGGCCTTGTATATGAATGCTCTGTGGCAATTTGCTGCAAAAGTCATCCCTACCTTCTCCAGAATCTTTTAACAACAAAAGCAATTTCTGAGTATAGCCCTGAAAACAAGACCTGAATATGAACCACTGCCTTAACATCTTCAAAAAGCCACAGAAAGCCTGAAATAAGAGTACTGACTAAATTTAAGGCTGCAGTTCATGCCAACGAAGACCTAACCTGGAAACCTAAATATTGATAATAAAATCACAACATTGCGCTCTATTAGTGACAACTTGTCTTGTATAAGTATTTAGTCTCTCAAAATAGTCTTATGACCATAAATCTTACCAGAACGGCTAGGAATACTTTCATCAGTATTTAATTGCAGAGTATATGGGATTTTATTCTTAATTAAAAGAATTACTTTTGGCCTTGTTCAATATTCGAACACACGAGCCTTCCATGGTTATTACAGAAACTCACCTTAAAATAACAACTGAATTAACCAGTCATTTTTGCAACAAAAAAGGCATTTTGAAGCAGCAAGGTACTGTGCGGAGAACATTCTGCAGAAGAAATATGCAGTACCTAAAATAATTTAGGTAGTCAGCAAAGCTGCTGATGAGCAGTTTCCTGTCCTTACTTCAGCTTTCCTGACAGATGCTGTTAGAATCAGACCCTCAAGAATAAGACAGTCTCCTCCAATAAGCAAGTTGGCACTAATTAATCCACACCTGCCTATACAGTGCAGTATCTCGTTATGACTATACCATCAAATAATTACCCAGGTGCTCTGTAAAGTGATTATCTAGATAAAACAGCTAAAGATTTTTCTGAAATGTAGCTATTTTACTACACCCTCTATCACCAAAAAACCCACCCTAATTCTCTGAAAATACTAAGAAGCGGATTCATCCTGAGAATAGTTAGTCATAAGTTCACCTGTCTTTCAATCTCACTTAACTGGATAGGCTTTAAAGGATCAAAAAGCCCTCATGATACACTTAATCAGTAACTCCTTGCTAATTATATTTAGCAGATTTTCAAACTGTAACGATGCCGTGAATATCTGCCAGCCATAAGTGCTTGGTGCTTTCCCAGCAGAGCTTGCTAGTATTAATTCCCCCTGCTCCTATCTCCTATCTTTTGCCTCATGAAGAGCCCCTTGTGTTGATGCCCAATGCAGAAAAAGAGTAAGACAATTAGGCATTACAGCAAGTGCTGCTTCAAAGCCGTGGCAACGTGAAGTGAGACTTCCAAAGTGAAAATACTACAAAACTGACAAAACGAAGGAATTGTCCGTGACAGTCCATGCAGACTGACATCATGAAAACAAACTCCCAAATCTTTGCTCTTTCTGAAATTCCTTTAGTCACAAATATCCACTTCACAGATACCTAAATGGTAACCATTACAAAATACAAAAATAAAGATAAAATGGTTTAAGAGAGTTTTGGTGGGAACTATGTCCCTTGTGCATATCTTAGACACAATTGCACAATGCTGCTCTGCAATCCCAAATTTCACTAAGGTAAGAGAAGATTAATGTGCACGTTAATCAACTCTCCTGTTTATAAATTTTAATCTGTACTCTTTAATACAGGAATGCAATGGAAAGAAGTGGGTCCAGCCACTATTTTAATAAGCTCATCAGTAAGCCAGCCCTCTCAAATCCTTTCAGTGATTACAAACAAAAAACAAACACATCTTCTTTACTTGAGATTTAAATAAATTAAAATGATATCCAAGAACAACAACAAAAAAAAATCCTGCCAAGTCTCCCAAGTACAGAGTGTTCTAGGCACTTTCTAAAACACAGTGTCAAAGGAGTAGGCTTAATGCCAGCATAAGAAATCTCACCAACACAAGAGCTCACTTTTCTCACAGCTCGTTTCAAACTGTGTTACAGATTATATGGAATTTTGTTTATAATTACTGAATTATTTTGTAACACTCTTAGTGCATCCATTCCCCCCGCCCCAAGGTTTACATAAAGTAGCCTAGTAGAAAGTATCTCACCTCTCCCTAGCATGCATTGCCTTTACCTTTCATTGCTGCCCTTCAGTCAGATTTTCCAATGCATTTTATGGAACCCTAAGAATTAGGGTCAAAACCTGGACTGAGAAATAGACTCCCAATAACAGATGTATTTTCTTGAGCAAGTGCTAACATTCTTCTGGGCTGGCTGGGAAACCTGAGTCCACTTCCCAGAGGGGAGCAGCTAGACCTAAACAATGAGATATACGTTTGAGGGGAAACCTTAAAATAACCATTTATAACCATGACTATCATGCTTTCTCACATAACCCAGAGACAAATAAAATGTGGAAAAAGAACAACAAAGTCATATTTTCATATAGAAATAGGCACTTCCTACCAAATGCACAAAACATTCGGTAGATGTTAAAATTCTGAAAAGTAGAGTTCGTGGATCAAAAAAAAGGGGGGGTATAGTAACGAAAGAAGAGTTGGAGGTAACAAAAAATTCAGGCAGAGATGAAATACAGAGACACTGAAGCAGAGACTTCTAAATAGACATAAGTCATTTTAGAAGGAATATAGTCTCCAAGAATAAATAGGAACTTAAGGTATGGATAACTCCACTATCTATTGCACAGACTTTGAGGCATTCAACAGAAGGTGAGCCTCCAAAAGGAACAGAGTCAACTCAAAGAGTGCAAGATTACCGATTTCAAATGAAGCCATTCCAGGGAAGAAGCACAAAAACAATATTGCTACTACAAGAAGATCCAGTGGACAACAGAATTTAAATTCTAATATGCAGATTACAGATATCTAAAAAAACAGCATCTCCTCAGTAGCAAAGCCTGCACTCAGAAAAACTATGAAAATGCCTATCAGCAGCAAAAATATGCATGTTAAAGGAGGTGAGCACACTTCATGGGACCTGGCAAGAACCAAACTAAAACTGTTCCAGAAACTGACTGCCTAAGAATGACCAGAGCACTGAAGAAGGTTTATTTCTCAAGCACTTCCCTGATCAGAGAAGAGTGGCTAGAATAGGGCCAGAAAGACTGTTAATTTGAGAGACTATGGAAGGAAAAAGGAATTGTTGGTAATACCCCACAAGGAGAGTAGGGCAGCCTCAACCGAGAAAAGGTAGAAATGACTCGCTAAAAGTTTCTTGCAGGTGATGCTCATTGTAATACTGGCTGCAATCCATACTGATGGCTCTTCTAACCTCTTTCTGTAGCACAATCTCCCAGAAGTCAGCTAAGGATGAAGGTTCACCCAGCAGTTCTGGATTACGGGTTTTAAATCTAATTCTTCGCCTCAGGCTGACACTTTCTTGCCTGTGGCTTCTCAGAAAACAGAGAGAGAAAAGTGTGCTACAAAAAGTTACATTTCTTCTAAAAGGGATAAATTAAGCTGAATATTGGAAATTACAGAAAGACTTTTTCTATAGCAGGAATGAAAAATTGAATTAGTTGACAGATCACAGGGCAAGAAATAGGTGCCCAAAAAAGCATGACTGATTAAAACTCCACAAGTAGTATTAAAGGAAGATGAGCCTTTTTTTTTTTTTTTTTTGTCATTTTTCAAGAAACTGACAGGAAGGAAAATTATTTGGCCTAACTGCAAAGGAATCCAATCCATTTCCCAGGCTGATGCATCCTGCGGTCCACACGTGATGCTCAGGTGTGGTTCCCACACCCCAGCAGTGCTGGGGGTGCTCAGCCTCCGGGGCCGCAGGTAGCGCTGCCTCCCCACCACCCTGCAGTCCAGCGCGTGCTACACGTGCATTGTGTGGCCCCGTCACACGCTGCAACGTGATGGAGAAGTACGAGCCACGGAACCAGTCTCTCATCTCCACCCTCATGCCTGTGCATTCAACGTAGCTCAGAAGACTGAGAAAGCAGCAGAAAAAGTAAATTAAAACGCCCTTCCCAAGTGGGGGAAGACACAGGCTTTTTACAATTATGCAGTCAGCAATAAGGAGTCCCCGCTCATGGGTGCTGCCTCAGAGCTGGCTGACAACCCCCGGCACGCACACGGGGAGGGAACAGTGCGACTTTGCGAAGGCTTACAAAAGCGTGCAAGGCTCATACCATGATTTAAAAGCATCCCTGACTCTTTTTTCACAGAAGACAGAGAATAAAACAGGTAGATACACCGGGGGCTGTAAGTCCACTGAAGTGTGCAGTGCAAACTCTGAACACCTAACACAAATCACCAGAACCACGTGGGGCTGAAGCCCCATCGTTCAGAACGTGGTGCCTGCGTCCCTCTTTCCTCCCTGCAGTCGTACTACAGGAACCCATGCAGTGCCACTGCGCATTTCCTCCCTTGCTAAGTACTGATGCCCTTCTTAATAACACTCTCCTCCTCTTCTAATTCCCAGCTATGACTTTATTTCTGTTACCCTGGCATCAAGAGGTCCCAGTCACAGACACAGTGCAACATGCGTTACTACACAATTATTTTCAGAGTAGCTTCCACGTTGACACAGCACTTTGGTCTTATCCATGAAGCAGGTTTTAGCTATTCTTTACAGGCTGTCAAAGTCTAAATACACAAGTGAGTGAAAGACAAAACAAGGCTCACATAAAAATTACTCATGCTGGAAATCTAAAATGTTACATGAGTCTTTCGTCCCAAAAAAGGAACTAGAGCTACTTGGATTTCATTCAATTAAACACTGTCAACAACAGTTATGCCTTTTAGGCTAGAGCAGAAATTTCCATTAGAAAAGATCCATGGTGATATTTTACCAGATTTTTCAACGAAAAATGACCATTCATAGGTAAAATTCTTTTCTTGCAGCATATATACCTGTGTTAATAACTTCAGTTTTCCAAATCTTTATTTCTGTCATACATGTTTATCAAGACCAAAGAAGGCAGAATGAAATTCTCCAGGACCAAATTCAAGAGCCTCGTAAAGCAGAAGCATTTCAAAGTCATATTCTTTGCTTGTCTCCATTGCTGATACAGAAAGGGGAGGGGGAGCTTTCCAAAAATCTAACTCAGAGATTGGCAGCTGAAATGCCAAATAGGCAAAGATCACTTCGCTCTACTGAACTCAGCTGATTGGAAAGTAACAAAATTTCTTAACATCAATCCCAAGAGTTGCAAGGTCCAAGCTGCTCTAATACTTTACGATGTATTTGACATATCACGTTTCTGCAACCCACAGCATTAAAGGATTTAAAAACCACCATAGCATCACACTAACAAACCTTTGCAAGACCAGGGTAACCAGACACTTTGAAATTCAACTATCTCTGTATGCGGTGTTACTGATGCTGAATTTGCACATCCTACACAACAATTTCCAACTACAGCAAAAAGATCATTTGAAGTCATTGGTGATGAAATTATGACGTTGCCATTTTGTCAGGATACCACATTAATGAACTCATGCCAATTTTTTTTTTTTNGATTATTTTATTTCAAAGCTCTTCTTTTTTTTTTTTTTTTTTTTTTGGAGTGGGGGGAGTGGTGTCACATGGCATATCTCAAAAAGGCTTAAATGGAAGCAAGAATTTAACAATAAAGTTCCACGTTACAAACAGTAATCTAGCTTCTTCACCTTTTTACTTTTCAGTATCGTACATTAGCTATATTGATGGGGAACTACAGACAGTTTCAGATCACTACCTGGTGGTATGTTCAAGACTAGCTGGACAAAGTACAGGCACGTTTTCAGCAAGCTGTCATAAAACCTCCACAAACATGTCTATGGGTGTGACCATTTACCAAAAGCATAATTTCCCCTGGTATCTTTTTATTTCTGATTTCTCTCTCTCGCACACAAAAATCCACACTAACTGAAAAGTATTGTTTTTTCCTCAGTCTATATATTTGATTTTTGTTTTTGAGTATGAATGCATCAACATATAAAACAAAACTGGGGGATAACACCTAGTAACAGACCATGGATACACCAGAAATTCTTAAACATACAACAGTTTAAGCAAAATAGGAATTTACTTCATGTAAGAATTTACAATTTTTATTTATTCTTACTGTGACTGCTGAGTTATAGTAGTAGCAACTCATTTCTTACTAACCACAGAATCCAGGAAGAAGTGGGAAGCTGAAGCCACCCAGGTTTACAGGTTCAAAGAGTCTGCAGTCTTGTTTTACACAATTTTGGATAAGTCTGGAAGGAAGAGGCACACAGAGGTCCAGCCAGTGGGGCTCCAAATCTCCACTAAAATAGTGGGTTGCTTTGGAATAGAGGGGGAAATGGAAACAGGCTGAAGGGGAAAACTGGAAGTTACAGTTGTGTGGGCAGTGTTTACAAAGAAATAGATTAAGATCAACTCAGCAATGCCTACTTGCACAAAACAAACAAACAAACAAAAAAAAACAAAAAAAAACAAGGAGATTGAGTCATCTGGGGACCATTTGGTCACTTCAATGAACAGTGCCTCAGATGCGGACAATTACCCTTCAGGTATCTACAATGTTAACTACATTGCTACCCTGAGTGTTAAAGAGGAAGAGTGCTTCTTTTCATAGCCTCAGTTTCCCCCTGTTGAAGGGCTATTTAACAGCTCCCTAGAGCCAAAAGAAGATTGTACTCCCATCCCCTCCTGTTCTTTGTCATCCTCTCCTAGACACAGATTCCTTCTTTACATTGGTTCTAGCCATTACTAGCCTTCTTCAAATCACTTTAAAACTCACTACAGGAACAAAAAAATACCTAGCCTTCTGTTGCTTTTAGGTTTAATAATTGACTCATACAGACACTTTCACTGGTGCTTTGCAAACCAGTAAGCAGCGAGCTGGGAAGGGCAGCAGGGACATCCTCTTCCAACATCAAGGTCAGCTGTTCAGCCAGTTTGCCTTTCTCATGAAATCACAGCTCAATATAATCCTACCTCAGAATCAGCAGACTTGAATACATAAGTGCTTCTCAGCCTTTACATTAACCCACTTGTGGAGCTATCTGATATTAAATGAAAAAAAAGAAAAAATAAAGAAAAAGAAAAGGAAAATTATTTTGGTAGTGAAGATCAGCAATGGAGTGTCAAACTCATATACCTGGAGGCAGTTTATCTAAACTGGGGATGAGTCACTTCACAGATGCAGTCATAATGGATGACTTCAGTGCATTTGTACTCTTCCTAAACTAATTCTTCTTGAACCTCGAGTGCTTCCCTACAGTGGAACGACAGTCTGGTGTCTCAGCAGGAGTCAGCAAGGATCCAGCTCTGCATTCCCTAAAATCTGTCTTATCTAGGTTTTTCATTATCTGGGCCATCTCTGTTATTACTGCGCAGCACAGAATCAGCTGCATAAAGGATTGTTCAACAGGAAGGACATAAGGTTGCATGGTAGAAGTCGTCTAAAAGGCAGGTACATGCTGATAAAAATTTCATTCATTCATGGTAAGATGGTTTGGCCTCCCAAAGGAAAAAAAAATGGAATGAAGTAAATCCCTACAAAAAGGCAACCTCAAAAAGAAAACTAACTCAAATTCATGTTTTGTTGCTGTTATTTACATTTCCAGTAAAATCAGTGGTAAATCTGAACTGTAGACTGTATGTAAAAAAAATCCTTTGCGCGGAAGACTGTAAACTCATGAACTTCAAAAGCCAATAAAAACTGGTAATAAAGAAAAAGCAATAGAAGGCCATAAATATAATTCCAAAAATACAGGTTCTCAAGCCCATTTCTAGCAGTGCTGTGATTATTTAACCAAACGTCAAGTGTCCCAGGTCAAAAATAAGAACAGCATTCTTAGAGGCAGGCAATGTGAAACTTATAAAACCATAATCCATCTCTCTGAAAATTCATCAGAAAATTGTACTAACAAACCTCCCAGGGCTCTAAAAATGTGAAGTGATGCATGACTGCAATGAAATTCTAAAACTGCCAACTGATTTGAAGGGGATCTTATGTGTGGATATATATACACACACGCACACACGTGTGAGGGAAAGTTAATACAGTTAAACAAGGGATCTGTGGCATATAGCAAGCACCTGAAGTTGTGAGAATCCGTTCTTAGATTTAGCTATTGATTCTGTTCCTGACAACGTGCAGCGACGTTATGGAGTCACATCTGATGAAAAGTGCTTTGTCAGCCTGGACTTTGCAAGAACTCATGAAGATGTGAATTCCATCCTGTAACATTCACATCATGCTCTGCCCAGTGAAAAGAGCTACAATGTATTGAGGTCCTCTTTTTTCAAATAGCAACATCCTGTGTACCTAAAAGCTCCTTCTGATAAAAATGAAAGCTGAAATCCTTGTATACAGCAAAATATTTACAAAGAAGTTAGTGTGCTGTGCTCTGACGTTCTGAAACCTATTCTTGGAAAAGCTTACTATAGAATACTAACATTTTTACAGTTTTTTTTTTTTTTTTTTTTTTTTTTAAAAGAGCAACAAATGAACTGTAAGCNCAACAAATGAACTGTAAGCTAATGAAAGGATGAGTGCCTACAACTTGAGAAGTCAGTCATAGTGGGCCTACATCTACATCGTGGTTGTACTCTCTTCTGCTCTTGCCATTTTGTGTAAATTACATTTAATGCAGTAGATGCATGCTTGTAAAAGTACATAAACAAGTCATCACAAGAACACAAACAGCAAAAGCATCTCTTATGTGTTTGATGGAACACACCTATCACCTTAAAATAAAAAGAAGCATGCCTACATGTTTCAAAAAAATACAGAAAACATCCAATTAAAATGCAGCAAGGCCAATCTGATATCAATGCAGTACTACTAGTATAAGCTTCCTCACTTGCTAAAAGCTTGACTCTGCCATTCCTACAGAGTAGAAGACTGCTCAGAAAGCAAATACCACTTTAAATCAATGGCGCTTTTTACAAGGCAAGATGCTCAGCACAAACGAGTAATGAAATTGGCCCTTTGTGATTTAAGTGTGCAACATCAGTTCCACCTGAAGAAATTATAGTTGACTCATTTATTTGTTAAAAAAGAAAATAATACTTCTACCTTCACTGATAAGCCCATTTTGAGGTCAATATTAGAAGAAGTGGGTAGCTTTCCATCTTTGTATTCTTGCCCTCTGCCTGGAGACACCACCTTTTAAACTGGATTCACAAGGCAGTGTAATGCCTCTATTTTGACTGCAGTAGCATTAGAGAAGAAGAAAAAAGGGGGTGCTGGGGAAGAGACTATGTTTTTCAACAGCACACAGGTACAATAAAAGGCCAACTGATGCAGGGCCAGATTTTCAAAGCCGTAGAGGTGTCTAAAAGACCTACGCAGACTGCGCCTGTGAGATTTCTCAAAGGCACCAATGTGAAATAGAAGAAAGTTCAGAATTCAAAGTTGGGTGTTCTGGCTATTGGCTGGTAGCCCACTGATGCTAATATGCTCAGAGATTATAGTGTTCTACTAATTGCACAGACAGATTCATTATCAAACTGTCTCTGCCCCACATCTAATTGTTAGTTTATTGCCCAGAAATACACTATAATTCTTGTCCAAATGCCTTAACCAACCCTGCAAACTCAGCTCTCCATAACTTCATGCATTGTGCATATAAGATACACTTCAGGTTTCTGCACACGGAGAGCTCAGAAAGGGTACTTTATTTCACTTTTCTGTAAAATTGCATCACTGAATCAGGTGAGGGCCCTAACATCATAGTCGTTTGTGTACTTCACTGAAATGACTGCAGTGTCACGCACAACTGCAAAGTACACTGACATTTGGCAGCAGAATCCCTCAGTCATCCTTGCAAGCTCAGAGAAAATATACAGTAGTGGCACACTGGAAAAAGTCTAAATTTCTTGAAACTACTGAAAAGCTCTGCTGCCCAAGTAAGTTTCATACATACCTGGTTTTACATTAGTCAGATTTACAGAAATAATTGAGATAAATAATTATAGTGTCAAAAGCCTTATCTTCCCAACTTTCATATCACATAAAGTCTGAAAGGATTTTAATTACCTTGCACTTGTCTGGAGAATGATTTTTTTTTTTTTTAGATCACATGTTTATGATCTTATAAGGATCTTGCTTCTTATGGAGAGACATACTGCAACAGTCCATAAAGTAAGATAAGATTGAAGATGTCTTGAGAAGACATCTTCTTCCAGATCAAAGATGGAGTGACCTAAGGTGCTTTTGCTTTTCGTCACTGCACTTATGTCAGCGATAAATGTGCCAAAGTTCATGCAAGACCTCCCTAATCCGATTTTAAATGAGCTGGATGAAAACAGAGTAAGAGACAAATAACCACAAGAACTGCCACTGGAAGAACAGTGTACTACATCAGTAATATCTTGATATTTTAAAATTGAATTTGTCCACACCTCTACTTCAGTAGAGATGTGTATCATGCTGCCAGAGCGCATTTCTGAGAAGGTACATAAGCCATTTTGATTCCAGTGAATCACTTCAACAACATTAGTACAGTTAACGCAGTACTAACTGGCAGAGATAAAAATAAGAAAGTTTTCCAAGCCAGGACCAAGCACTTTGGTAGTTTAACATGGTAGCTGTGAAAAACAGAAGTGGATTTGAAAATTTAGAATCAAAAGCAGCCAAAACTCACTGTTCTTTTTTCTAAAAAAAAGAAAAAAAAAAAAAAAAAACATCAACCAGTTTATTCAAGGAAGAAAACAAACCTCTCTGATCTCTGTTCTCAAGTTCCCCTTTTGGTATCTAGTGATTCAGGACAGAATTTCTGTTCCACTAATACCTGCTCATAGTCCTCAAAAGAACCAGGATTTTGTTGCCCAGTATTAAAATCCTCAAATTCAGGAACGATAACAGCACAGAGTATGTTTCGCTATCTTGTTTCTGTTATTAATTAAGTCCCATTTGCTGTTCCTGAATTGCTATTATTTAGTTGCACTGGATGGGTGTGTTAGAAAGCAGTGGAAGATGGATTGGATTAACAGCTGTAGTCATTCCGAAAATTATGGAAGCACATCAGAGAAACTGCAGCTGTTCACTTCATGCAAATAACAGCTACTTGACAATGACTATAATTATACAGCATGTCAAACAACATAGCTGGAGTAAGAGTAGAGAGTATGTATTTTAGAAAGGCAAAAGATTTCCATTTCATTACGCACAGATTCCCCAAACTCCTCTTTAGGGATAAGAAGATCCACCTTCTGTCAGTGGACTCACAGATACTGAAAGATCTACTAGATCTCTCAGGGGCATTCTCCAGCCAGCACTACAGCTGTTAAACAGAGCACCTCTTACCACATATTTATAATACAGCAATACTAAGAGGCCATAGTCAGAGCTGGGGTTCCAGTACACTGAGTGCTGTGTAGCTATGAAGAAATGCTGTGCAGATACAACCCGCTGAATCTAGTTTCAAAGCAACGGAAGACTGCATCTGAGTGGCTCAGACAATGTGGATACCATCTCCTCTATGCAAAGCCTGTTTTTGATACCTGGAACAGCACTGTAATATTCTAATTTACCTTGCTTAGTATTACTTCTGAATAAGTACTTTCAAGTACAAGTACAGCTTGTTTTGGCCAATTCCCTTCCCACTTCAAGCACTACAGCCCTCTTAAAGTGCGCTTCCCTCTCTTAGGTAAAAACTTCACTAAAAGCTCCTCATTTTCAGAGGGGCTGTGTGCAGTGCTAATACATCTGCAGGCCGTTTGCGCATTAACGACTGTTTAAGTAAAGTGACATTTTATTATTTTAGTTTCTTCCAGTTCCTGTTCTGCATTCAGCCTCTTTAATTAAAGCCCTCTATTTTTTGCTAGCTGTTTTATGCTGGCAAATCCCTGCACCTGCATGGAAAAAACAGGAACCTCATTTGTTCTCCTCTGCATCTCAAACTTGTTTCAAAAACTGTACAGCAGTTATGTTGCAAATATCCACAAGACTAAATACAAGACTAACAGACAGTTTTATTTATTTTTACTACCAACAGCAACATAAAGAGACATAAGGAGACATATAGTTTTGCAGTCCTCCTGCCTCTCACTCCGAGAGGAGAAGTTGGAACCACTTGTTCTGTAACAGACGGTTGCTAAAGCTCCTCAGTGCTCATTTTACACAGTGATTCAGACTGTATAACTTGGCAGTAAATAATCTTTCCTCTGTACTAATACAGGAAAAAAAGTTGGAATTTCCTGAAGCTTACTGACCCAATTCCAAATAGGCCCAATTCCAAATGCTTTAGAATTCAGGGACGTGACTCCACAGAAAAGTGGTACCTAAAGCTTCCTACTTTTCATAGGTACAGTCATTAAATCACTGATGCAACATGGTGGTTACTCAAATTGTTAATCTTACCTGAAATCACATGCTGTGGTAAGTTCTGCTCCTCCTCCAAGAGCTTTTCCTTGGACTAGTGCAACACTGATCAGTGGCAATCTACACAAGAGTTTTGTAAGCAAAATTCATTCTTTTAGTCTTAGAAATTGTAAAAGGATTCAGGCAAACATTCTCTATATTTAAAGGTCAGAAAAACATACTGCTCCAACACATTCAAATAACTACATTTTTGCAGGTAAGCAGCACACTATCA
>VXAL01006986.1:0-11000 GCA_013399475.1 Chauna torquata
CCCTCCTCTCCCGAGCACACGCTCGCCTCTCCTTCACACGCTGTCCACGCTCCGCACCCAGCTCTCTGATTGGTCGGCGGGGTTGTAAACAAGGCGGCGGCGGCCAATGGGGGCGCTGATCACGCGAGCAGCACGGCCTGGCCACGCGCCCCCGGCGTGGAGCGCCTGGCATCAACAGGCGCGGGCGGGGGGAGGGCGGGAGGCAGAGGCTATAAAAGGGCGCGTCCGGCGGGGCCGCTTTCAAAGCGTTGAGGGCAGCGAGCGGAGTGGGGAGGCTGCGGCGCGGAGCAGCTCTGAATCCCTTGGGCTCCAGGAAGGAGGGGTTAAACCAGCTCTTTGACTAAAAACAGCTTGTTTCAGGGTGTTTTTTTTTTTCTTTCCCCCTCCCGAATTGTGATTGCGGGCGAAAAAAGCCGCAGTCGTGTCCTGCATAGCCGCTCGCTGCTTCCTCACCAGCATCTCATCACGCTCACCTCAGGCATGGTGATGTTCAAGAAAGTCAAGACCTTCCTCGTGGCCTTCAGCGAGCCCGAGAAGGTTTATTGTAGCGGGGAGAAGGTGGCCGGCCGCGTGCTGGTGGAGGTGGCCGAGGTCACTCGCGTCAGCGCCGTCAAGGTGCTGGCCTGCGGGGTGGCCAAAGTCAACTGGGCCAAGGGCCCCCAGCAGTGTAAGCAGGAGATGGAGTACCTGCGCTTCGAGGACGTCCTCACCCTGGAGGAGCAGCCCACGGGTGAGGATTTGGGGCTGGGAGAGGGGCAAAGGGTGTGGTGGGGAGCGGGTGGGAGGGAGCTTGGAAGTGGGCCCCGGGTCGAGCCTCCTGGTTGCATCCCCTCGGGGTAGGCGGTGAAGGGGCTGCGGGGGGTTTGGCGGTGGTGGGCTCGGCCCTGAAAGTGGAATTGGGTGGTGGCTGAAATAAGAAGTGAGCCAATTCATTGAAACACTGCAAATGGCCAAAGGGCAAGAGGGCTTGAACAAGTGAAAAAGCGAGGGCTGCTGTGCTCTAAGTGGAGCCTAAAACAAAAGCCACCGCACTGCCTGGCCGAGCGTACAAAAGACGTTGGGTGTTGATGCGGCTGCTTGGCTCGGAGCAGGCAGCGCTGCCGTAGGGCTGCAGGCAGTGAGTAGCGAGGTTGGATTTGGCTGGATGTCACCACGGCAGGAGGACCCTCCCGTTGCATGGGACAGGTAGCCAGGGAGTGGCTGCACGGATTGTGCCTGAGATGAGGAGTCTCTCCTGGGCACGGAGAACTCCCTTGCTTGCCTTCAGCAGCCTCCTTGTTCGGCTGGCTCCAGCGTAGACAAAGATAGGGGCTTGGCAAAGTGTCCTGGGAGATAACCGGGGTGACGTGGTATCTTGGAGATAGATAGCCAGGGAAAGAAGTTGCTGCTTGATACTCCTGCAAAGTGGAAGCAGGATGTTGTAGGGAGAGGTAACTTGGGCTGAACTGAGACAGATCAGATGTGGGGCTCTGGCTTCGGCTGGGGATGTTGAAAGAAGAAGCGAAAGTGTAGATGAGCTGTACTTCCTTGCTTCAAGAAGACACTGAGTTCTGTGGCTGTTCTTGGGGCAGCTGTGGGAGGCCCTTGCCAAGCATCTAAGCAGCTCTAGGTCATGCAGCGTCTGAGTTGATCGCTGCCTGTGTAAGCAGAAAGGGGATAATGCTTAAGAGTGATACCATGGAGCTTCATCTAACGCTTTCTTTCCCCTTTTATTTTCCCAGATGGGGATGGCTCTGTAATCCTGAGACCTGGGAACAAATACGAGTACAAATTTGGATTCGAGCTTCCCCAGGGGTAAGTATCATGCAAACATTGTCTCTGGAAAAAAAGCAAATTGCATTGCTGTGGAAAATTCTCTGATCGCCTCCGATGCGTCTAACAGGTGTTTCTTTTTGCAGGCCTCTTGGTACAACCTTCAAGGGAAAGTATGGCTGTGTGGATTATTGGGTGAAGGCCTTCCTAGAGCGCCCATCCTTTCCCACTCAGGAGATAAAGAAGCACTTTGAGGTTATGGATCCTGTTGATGTGAGCACTCCAGAATTGCTGGTAAGCGCTGCTTTGCCTTGCCACCTTCTGAGAGTCGGTGTTGGTGGATGTTAAGAGAGACAAGAGTGTTTAGATAGGGTCACTCTGACCTTTGTGATTAAGACTTCCTTAATAGGCTTTATCGCTGAGCCTGGATTAAGCATTTAGTTCTTAAGAAGTCCTAGTTAGTGCTGGAAATCTACACCAAGACAAAGTAAGGCAGTTGTTCTGCCTTCACTGCACTGCAAGACACTCGAGCCTCACGGGGAACTTGAAAGTTAGATTACAAAGTAGGAGGTGAAGCTTGGAGCTGGGAGGAGGAATGGGATGGGAACAGTAGGCAGATTTCCTCTGGGTAACAGTCTTGTTTCTCTACAGTCCCCAGTTGCTGCCAAGAAGGAGAAGAAGGTGTCCTGTATGTTCATTCCTGACGGACGCGTGTCAGTCAGCGCTCAGATCGACAGAAAGGGATTCTGTGAAGGTAAGAGCCTGCCCTCCCCTGTTTGAGGAGTGAAGAAGGGAGGCAAGGGGTGGTGGGACAAGGTGGGGGGGAGCACCAGGGCATGTTTAACTCGTGAGTATCGGCTAAAACAGGCATACCACAAGGAACAAGTGTGGACCTTCCTAAATGCAAACCATGGTTCCCTCCCTAGGTGATGAGATCTGCATCAATGCTGACTTTGAGAACACTTGCTCCCGGATCGTGGTGCCCAAAGCAGCCATCATTGCCAAGCACACCTACCTGGCCAATGGGCAAACCAAGGTGTTCACTCAGAAACTCTCCTGCGTCAGAGGCAACCACATCATCTCAGGCATGTCTGAGTCCTGGCGGGGCAAAACCATCCGCGTCAAAAAGCTCAAACCATCCATCTTGGGCTGCAACATCTTGCGTGTGGAGTATTTCCTGCAGGTGAGCGACTTGGATTGCCATTACTGCTTCCTTGCTGGGCTAGGGGGTAAACCTGGTCTGCTCTTGGTTCCTGACATCATTTTTAAAACTCTGGTCCTTAACCTTGCAGATCTACGTCAGTGTCCCAGGCTCCAAGAAGATCATCTTGGAGCTGCCCCTCGTCATCGGCAGCCGGTCGGGCATTGGTAGCCGCAGCTCCAGCATGGCCAGTCAGACCAGCTCCGAAATGAGCTGGGTGGATTTGAACCTGCCTGATGCTCCAGAAGGTGAGTGGAGTGTGGTGACTGCGAGGGGTCCTGGTGGGCACTTCAGACCTGCCACAAACGCACTTTGGGGTGCTGCGAGGGTTACGGTGGCGTGTTGCGGGTGAATGCAGGAGAGACTGGGATTGATTGCGGAGAGCTCACGCGTCCTTCCTTTTCTCGCAGCACCCCCATGCTATCTGGACATTGTGCCTGAAGACCACCGCCTGGAGAGCCCCACCACTCCCCTCCTCGATGATGCTGACAGCTTCGACAGCCCCATCTTCATGTACGCTCCAGAGTTCAAGTTCATGCCACCGCCCACCTACACGGAGGTGAGAAGCAGTGCCTGGCACGGCTGGCTGCAGGGAGGGAGGGGGATTCAGTGGGGAGGGACAGGCCGCGGGCTCCCCTGAGGGGATAGGTGCTTGTAGGTGCTTCGTGGGGAGGTGACAGGAGAGGGAACGACAGCTCTGGCAGAGACGCTTTGGTGGGGTTCAGCCTTGGGAACGTGTCTTGAAGCATCTAAACGGCCTCTTCGCTTCTTCCCTCAGGTGGATCCCTGCATTGCTAACAACAATGTGCAGTGAGCGCCAAGTAAAAAGTTACTCTCCCACTTTTTCTGGACTCTAAATCTGCTGCGGTATCTGGCAGCAGCCCGGACCGGGGTCTTTCTGGGAGCCCTGCTGCAGGAGTGGCCGCACAAAGGGCACACATCACTATAGCTCCCAGCGAGGCTCTACTCAGCGAGTGTGGAAGAGGTGAAGTGTATGAGTCTTTGTGTTCCCTCATGTGCTGGCTGCCTTGACATGTACCGAGAAATCCTCATGTGGCTCAGGGGTTGTTTGGGACCTTGCTTACAGCCAAAGTCTTCCAAAAAAAAAAAAAAACCAAACCAACCTACCAAGGTGCTTATGTGGAAACTGGCAGAAGATTCTTGTGTGGAGCAGGGAAAGGTGTAAGTGCCTCAAACACCTCAGTTACAAACCCTTAGGAGAGGAGAGGCAGATTCCAGCCTAAAAAGACGTAAAAATGATGTTGGTATGTCAGAAATTGCCATCGCAATGCCTTGAATCTGATAACGCCGTCCTCGGATGGATGTGACCTGTCTGTACATCTTGGTTTCATGTCTGAGAACACACCAAAGTGTGAAAAGATTGTAACTAAACTCGTTCCTCTGACCAGAGGGTTGTTGCTCTTGCTTAAGCTAATGCCTTTAATCTCAAAGCTTCCCAGCGCTGAGGACGGGGTGTCCTGCAGTTCAGCTGCTGGCCAAGCGCTTTCCTCTCAGCCCTTCACGAAAGGGCGTTGTGGAGACGGAAGGTGATGTGCAGCAGCTCCGTCCGGTGTCTTAAGAAAGCAACAACCCTGTTAAGAGAAGCTGATGTAGTCTGATGAGTGCGTGCTAGTCTGGTCTCACTTGCTTTCTCGAATTTCATTTGGAAGCTCAGCTCTGCACCTGAGCCAGTTTGTGTTACGTGGTGGATACTCATGGTATTGATCTCAGTGTATATTTTCTGAACCTACTAAGCTGTGGAAGCTGACGCTCCCATGGGATGGGAAGAATCACTGTGTGTTCTGTTGTACTCTTGCTTCATGTCTGTAACCACCACGCCGGCCTCCCCCAGCCGCTGCTTTCCTTCCCCGGCTGTCAGCGCACAAGTCTCCGGCAGTTCTGACCAAAGCTTCAGCTCCTGGTGCCAAGTGACCCTCACTCGTGTGATGCTCAGGTAGCGGGAACCGGGCTGGTCTGCACAGCCCAGACCCCAGCAAAAAGATGAAACCAAATCCCTGGCTGGGGCTGGCTCCTACCGTGGGGCGAGAGCGTTGCCGCCTCTGCTGCTGCGTTGGTTGCCTCGGCCAGGTCCAGGAGGTCAGTCCCTGGGGCTGTCAGACCCCAGCGCTGCGTCCAGAGCCGTGGTGGGGGTGGCTCTGGTAGTGCTGAGCTCCTAAAATCTGCAATGGCTGCCTCTGACTGTTCAGACATGAAGCAAATAACTCCTTTTCTACAGTTATTTTGTATTTGTTTTTTTTGGGGGGGTGGGGGGGATAGAAAAATCTATATTTTGTACTGCTGAGGTTCTATAAGCCCCTGTGGGGTGATGTTTCTAATAAAGATCTTTACAACAGAGATGGTTGTGGAATTCTGCCTTGAGCATTGAGTAGGTGGTGGATGGACCAGTCCCTGAACTGGGGGGAGAGGAGGGAGTGGTGAAGAGGGCAAAATCCTGGAACCTGGTACTGGCTGCCTTGGGGGGACGCCCCTGCTCCGTCCGGGGGCAGCGCGTTCATGCTGGGAGGTGACGCCTCTGCTCGGGAAGTGGGGGGCAGCTCTGGGCCCCCTGGAGCAGGTTTGGGATGTGTCCCTGAGCCCCGGTCCCTGCCTCGCGCCCCTGAGACCAGCCCAGCGCTATCACGGCGGCTGCTGTCCTGAACCAGGAATGCACCACGAGGAATGCGGCTGCCGAGTGCTTCGAGGGCCGCGAGCGGAGCTGAGCTGCTGCCCGCGGCGCAGCCCCCGCTCCGGGTGTTTTTCGGATCCGAGTCAGCAAACGTCCATCCTCCGGGTGCGCTGCTGGGTGGGGATGTGAAACCTGCGCCTCGCTCTCGGGACTCGGTGGTTCTGTTCAGAGCATTTTTCCCCCCCTCTTTTCAGAGCTGACGTCTGGCTGTGGACCTGCAGCGGGAGCAGTGCTCGGCCGAGCCGTTCCTGGATGCTGCGGCAGAAACTCCACCGCTCCGCACCGGCCAAGGTGGGAGCGGGCGCCCTGCAAGCGCCCCAGCCCTGATGGGACGGGGATGGCCGTGGGTGAGAAAGGAGCCAGGGGAAGGGGCCAGCACCGAGACCCTGAGAGGGACCCCCAGCGCTCCGCGGGTCAGGAAGGACTTCTGGAGGAGAGGCCGGATCCACGCCGGGCTGAGGGCGCGCGGCGGCTCTCGGCGCTGCAGGAACGCACGTGACTGTGCAAGGTGGCAACCGGTGAGGGCACGAAGTCAGGAGGAAAAGCAGCCCTTGGGAGCAGGCCAGGGTAAACGCTCGCAGCGCTGATGCTTCCGCACCTCTGCCCGCATGGCCCGGGAGGGGAAACTGAGGCACCGATGCGCGAGCGGGACCAGGGAGCTCCCCGGCGGCCGGCCCCAGGAGGAGCGGATGGGCATCGGGGTGGGAAATTCCTGCTGGCGGCCAAGCCGCGCGCATGGGCTCGGCATCTTCCCTGGTCTCCATCACCGCGGGGCTGTTGTGGCAACGGGTGCCCGCACGCCCCAGCCCCAGCCCCTTCCTCCGGCCCTTTTGGGGGATGTAGGTGAAAGTTAATGGAAAATCTGACGGCGAGCTGACGCTACCTGCAGCCGCCGGGTTTATCTAGGAACGGGGGCCAAATCCCTAGAGAGGAAAACAACCCACGTGCGGATCCGACCTTGGCTGAGCGCTCCGCTCGCTCACCCGTCCCCTACTTGGCAGCCGCCCCATCCCTCGCTGAGCACCCCGACACCTCGGGGGGGACATGGGGGGGCAGCTGCAGGAGCCTCGGGGCACCCTGGCCACCCCTTGGCACTGCCGGGAGGATGCGCCCTGAACTCCATCCTCCACACCATGACCGCCTGTGAAGCCTCTGTGCCTCAGTTTCCCCACCCTGCCTGCAGCAGCCCCTTCCCCCCCACCCCGGCCCCAGCCTGCCTTTATCTCCCCGTTGCCAGCGCGGTGCGGCACCGGCTCGGCACGTAGGGACCTTATCTCTGGGAAGCTGGCGGCTCCGGCCGTGCCAGGCCAGCACGGCCCCAGCCCCGTGGGACGAGTCCCGTCCGCGAGCCCTTGCGAGCAGCGATGGGTTCGCTGCCCTTTGGCTAACTAGCCTGCTTGGAAATATCCCCCAGAAAAGCAGCTTTGACTCAGTCAAGAACCATTTTCTATTTCTTCGAATTTTTTTTTTTTATTTTAGTTTCCAAGAATGAAGCAAGAACAACACCACAAAAAAATGCTCCCCTGGGGAAAAGGGGCTCAAATTTCTCATTCCAGGAGCAGAATCAGTCCCTCCTGCCCAGGAACAGGCATCTCTGTGGGGAGGCAGCAGAACGGGGGCTGAGCTCGGGCAGCCCCCGGCACCGCTCCGTGTTTATCTCCGCTCTCCTCTGTTTACTCCAGCAGCCCCATCCCCGCCTCTCTTATCTCACGGGGACCAGCTGGGTCCCAGGGAAGGACCCACAGGGGACGTCGCAGTGTCCCCAGGCGGATACAAGAAGTGGTACAAGTGAGGTGCTGCCGTGGCTCTGACGCCCGGCAGTGTCACCCCATGTCCCCATGACTGCGCGAACGTCACGGCTCCGTCCCATGGTTGCAGCTCCATCCCTCCCCTCGCAGGGGCCGGGGCTGCTGCGGGGCGTTTTGTGGCACTTGGGCTTATTTACAGCGGGACACGGTGACGGGGCCAGCGAGGGGGACGGCCCCGAGGCACAGCCTCCCCCAGCATCGTGATGCACCCATGGGTGCAAGGCTCAGGGTGACCCCACGCATCAGTGGGCAACCGATTTCCCTCCAGTCCTGCTACGAGCCCCTCTTGGCAAGCGAATCGCTTTGCCTCCGTGCCTCAGTTTCCCTTCGTGGGGAGATGCCCTGCGTGGAAAGGGTTGGGCACAATGGCTGCGGGCGGGGGGGGTGAGCCACTGTCCCCGTGCCCGGCTGGCACGGCCGGGGTGCCCGGGCTGCCCTCCAAGCAGGTGAAGAGTGAGCCCCATGCCAGCCCAAGTATGGGCAGATAGAGCTTTATGGGGGGGCTGCAGCCAGCTGGGGGCCTGGGGGGTGATGGGCAGCATCTGCAAGCAGACCCCCCCCAAAAAAAAACCCTGCACCCCTCTCCCCCAGCACCCTGGGGCTGCTGAGCGGTGCCACACACCCAGCTGGGGAGATGACCCCAGACACCCCCCTCCCATTTTGGAGTTGCCCCAGGCACAGATCCGCCCTGGGATGGGCTCTGCCTGCCCTGCTCAGGGGCAACATAAGCCCCGGAGACCCTACAATAAACAAAGGGGTGCGGGCAGTGCGGCAGCCCCAGGTGTGCTTTTTCCCCGTGCCATTCGCGGAAGAGCGTGGGGCACGCTGCCAGACTGGGACGGTGGCCACCTCGCCGTCACCTCTCCGGCCGCTGCCAGCCCTCCTGGGTGCCAGCGGAGCCCAAAGCTGCATCCTCAGCACATCTGCACTCGCGCCCAGCCCAGCCCCGCTTTACGGCCCCGAGAAAACCAATTTGGGCCATAAACGTGGCAGAGGAGGAAAAAAATACAGCCTCGTGGGGAGGCTCGGATGGGCACGCCGGCTCGGGCTTTGCGCTGCAGCGAGCTGGGACCGTGCGCACGTGTCGGTGACAACGGGGCCGCGTCTCAGCCCCACGGCTCTCCCAGCCCCACACCGGCCCCATCTCAGTGGGGGTATTTGCAGGCTGTTTACTCGTTCCTCCCTGCCCAGCTGTCCCTGCCCCGCGCAGCGCCAGCGCCATATAGAGCAGGCAGGGTTTTTTCCAGCGAGCTGTTTACGGCCCCCGGCGGCAGAAGAAAGCCGGGTGAGATGCTCCGAGCTGGGGGCGAGCCACCGCCGGTCCCTACAAGGACTCGTCACCGAGCCCCCTGCAACTGGACACTGTGGCTGGCTCAGGGAGCAGCATGGCTGTGGCTGAATTGGGCTAAAAATGGTGCTTCTCTGGAAAAAAAAAAAAAAGGGCTTTAAGTCCCCTGCCTCCCTCTGTGTGCTGCCAAGGGGGGGTCCCACTGAGCAAGGTGGGGGTTTGAGGGTATCTCTGCCCCCAGAGCCGCCCCCAGGGCTGGGTCTCTGTCCCTGTACTTGTCCGTTCATCCACGCATCCATCCATCCATCCATCCCTGCATGACACTGCCCACCCGTGCCCTGCGTCCCCCCACCCGTCCGGGGGGCTGCTGCAGAAAAACTGCTGGATTTGGGGCACTGCCGGCCCCCTGAGAGAAGCAGAAGGAGCCGGGGAGGAGAGAAAGGGTCTCTCCCACCACACATGGAGGGAGAGCCTCACGGGACCGGCTTGAGGATGGGGCTGGGGTCGACCCCGTGGGGTCCCGGTGGGGAGCCCGGTGCGTTGCCCCCCCATGCACGCCCCGGTCCCGTTGCATCCCGGCAGCCCCGCAGCTGGCCGCCCACCCCGGCTGCTGGCACGGGGCCCGCACCGGCTCCAGCCCCGCTGCTCGGCGGCTCCCAACTCGGCTAAAGGTCCCGCGCAGCTCAGCCCCTGCCACGGCCAAGCCGCAGCGCTGGGCTGTGCCGGGCTGCAGCGGGGAGCATCGGGGGGCGGCCGCGGACGTGGCCCCAGAGCTCTCAGCGGGGTGCAGGGGGGATGCTCAGGGTGCCAGGATTTGAGCTTCCCGCAGATTTCGGGGCCTTTGCCGCTCCCCTGTGCCTGGGCTGCTCCCCTCGCCCGACGGCACCTCGGGGCCGGGGTTTCGCTCCTTGCCTCCGCACTATTAGCAAGTATTTTTTTCTGCAAAAGAAGCGAGGCATTCGGTCAGCTCTGCAGGTTTCCAGGTCACTTGTTTACGGCAGGGTGGGGAACTTTGCCAGTTCTTGCTTTTTCACTCCTAATCCCCGATGTGCTCCGCTGGAAACTATTTGCTCAGCAGCTGGGATGGCTCGCGGCGCTGCTTGCTGCCGGAAGGCGCTTGCAGCAGCGCGGTCCCACGGACTATTTTGGCTGCCTGCGGTCACTGCCTTCCCCTTGTCGCCTCCCTGCAGCAAAGTGTGCCAAAGGTTGCAGCAGTCCCACGGCGGGGGGGGCACCGTCCTGGGGCTGGGGAGGGGGTAACTGCAGACCCTGGGCGAGCAGGAAGGTTTGCCGGGGAGCTGGCCCCAAAAAACTGGGTTTAAACCGGGCACACGCAGGGCACCCAGCAATCTGCTGGCATCCCCTGCAAGGAGGGGGAAAGGCAACCGCAGCGTAAGTAGGAGCCAGAGTTAATCTCAAATCCACCTGATTCAGCCCCAGAAATGCTGCTGAAACTCCTCCAGGGGATTTAATTCGCAGAGGGCAGGCTGCCCGGCCGCTGACATTCCCCCGCCGACCTTTACGGGTGCTTCAGGAGGCAGCGACGAGACCTGCTGAACTTCTCCGCTTTTCCATTTAATTTTAGCACCGCTCGCACCCCTCCTGGGGCTGCCGGGCACGGACCCGCGGCCGCACAAACAACTCGGCAAGGTCACTCCTGACCCGGCCCTTGCAGCTCCCACCTAATCCAGGCTGGAAACGCAGGCAGCGGGCAGGGCTGCCGCAGCCAGCGGTTAATATTAGCTGTTTTGCTGCATCTCCCCGCGAACGAAGCCAATTTGGGTAAAGGGCAAGCGCTATTGTCTGGGGCTGGCGAGTTCCCATCTGGCCGGCACGTGGGAATCTCCGACTGCCGGTGCCGTCAGCGCGGCGAGCCGCGGCTCGGCGGGTGCAGGATCAGGCCGTGCCGCCCCGGGGTGCTGGGATCTCTCCAGGGGTGGCTGCATCCCCTGGGGGCTGGGAGCCGGGGGGGTGCTTTGGTGCGATGGGGGCCCCCGAGGTGTTGGGGTGCCCCGGGAGGAAGGCACCGTGCGGTGCTGCAGAGCCCGGGGTGGGTGCCCCGCTGTGCCGTGGGGGTGCTGCACGCCCCGCGCCCGTTTGTACAGCGCCGGCGGAGGGTGGTGGCTGCACGGACAGACAACGGCTGCTTTTTTTTTTCCCTTTAGGCTGCCCCGAATCCCCAGTCCGTCATGTCCCTGTCCCCAGCACGTCCCTGTCCCCAGCCTGGGAACATCCACTGCCCCAAACCACCACATCCCCTGTCCC
>VXAL01006987.1:10603-45626 GCA_013399475.1 Chauna torquata
ACAGATACATTAGAGAAGTCAAGACTGGGATTCCAGTTAAGAATGAGAAAATCCTGCCATCCATTTATTACAGTCATCTGAAAAGTAGGCTGCCTTTGAGACAGTAGTACCATGAAATGGACCTAGAAATGTCCAGAAGAGAACACCAAAATGTACAATTTAAAGGGCTTGACAGAGATAATAGAATTAGTCCTTTAAAATTATCTATGTAAGATGTTTTTAGGATACAATTTTTAAAATACTAGCTTTAAATAATAATAATTAGTATATGCCTTTGTAATGCAACTACATAATATATACAAAATTTTAAAATGCATATACATTTTATATTGCTCTTTAATTAGTACATGCATATGCATTTTCAGTAACACTGTACATCTCTGTTTCAAACTAGCAATATTTAATCTAAGCACAAACTCAAAACCAGTGTGGGCCATACTTTCTGATGAAAGTAGTATCAAACATACTAAGCTTTGAAAGTTGATGGAGTATTGGGGAGGAAAAAGATATAAACCACCACAGAAATGTAAGCATTTGGCGGTAAACTACTTTTGTGCTTAACATATACGTGCAACATCAGAGCTATTTCAGACTGGAGAAGAGTTTTGTTCAAAAATGGGTACAACAAGACCCAGACATGTGTCTTTCTTCTACTTTCTACAGGTGGATCTTGGTGCCCCAGCTATCCCAGCATGGCTCCTGAGTTCCATTGCTAAGCGACAGCCTTTGGTCATTGCTCGACTAGCACACTTTCTTGCTAGTTAGCACTTAGCAGGCAACTGGAATACTTAATGGCATCTGAAAGATCACGAAGAGACACAAGCATCCGTAAGGGTAATGTAAAATGCTTGCTCATAAGACAGGCACAATCAAACCTCACTTCAGGAGCCTAATTACTAACTTTGGACTATACAAAGGTATAGTTTGAAAAAAGGATCATTTTAGCCCATGCTGCTTAGAAGAAACCCAGCAAGTTTTATGGGGAACCTGTCCTTCTGGAGACAGCTGTGGAAAACCTCTTCGGAGCAGTAGGAAGCTGTGCAGTCTCTATCAACAGCAGAGGAAGAGAATTCTCTTTACAATATCCAGCATCTTACATGCCGAAGTGTATTATTTTGTTTCAGTTTCTGAGGAGTTATAAAGATCTACATTCTCTCTAAAAAAGTTTAATCAGTGGTGAGAGAGAGGCAATGGAAGCAATGAAATGCACTAAAAACTGGAAACTGTGCACACATGGCTTGAGACCTTTTAAAAGTTCTTAAGTAGAAATGCAAGGCCACTTCCTAATGTTGAGATAAATATCAAATGCAGAGTTCCTCTAGCAGTATAGATATAGTCAGCTTGTCAAGTTAAATGATTTACTTCCTCCTGAAGGGAAGTTAAAGTAGCACGATATCCACTAGGCATCCTACGCCCTGGTTAGATTTTTCTCATATAGTTGGCTGACTACTTACAGCCAGTATAAGGTATTTCAGATTGCCACGACACTATGCAGCTACAGTGGAAACCACCACACCTCAGGACACAGTTTTACTGCACTGCAGAATTAGGTGCTTTGAAATAGAGAAACCAAACTGACAGTTGTAAACAATAAGACTGTCATTAATAGGGAGTAGTACTGAGTAACCAGCTTGTTTCTAGAATTTAAATCCTGCAAGTAAAAGCAGCTCCAGCACTTCTCCATAATCGCTTTTTCTATCAGCCTTTCTACACTTCTACCCCAAAGCATTAAGAGTTGAAAATCTAGCCTGGTCCATATTCTTATCATCACACTTTGTTCATAACACAAACAGCTGTCTTCACAGCAGTGAATACACAGTCTCCCTGTTCAATTACCTCATTTCTGTTGAGCTTTGTCCAACAATCCTGTTGTCAGGCTTTACATGTTTATTCAACACACTCCCTAGTTTGGTGACACATTCCTAAAATTAAACAAAACCACAACCAACTCAAATACCTGAATAACTTCATTTAGTTCTTCAGCACAACAGTAAAGAATCATTTAGATATCTAAGCAATAAAAGCTGCTCTAATATTCTTTCTTTAGCTCAAAAAAGCCCACATTGTTCAAGAAGCTGTTGCACTTTAAATTTGTCAAGTGAGAANGTCAGGCTTTACATGTTTATTCAACACACTCCCTAGTTTGGTGACACATTCCTAAAATTAAACAAAACCACAACCAACTCCCACAACCAACTCAAATACCTGAATAACTTCATTTAGTTCTTCAGCACAACAGTAAAGAATCATTTAGATATCTAAGCAATAAAAGCTGCTCTAATATTCTTTCTTTAGCTCAAAAAAAGCCCACATTGTTCAAGAAGCTGTTGCACTTTAAATTTGTCAAGTGAGAAACATATTCAAGCACCCACCTTACCAGAGCCAGCCTCTGCTACTTTAATAGGCTTACTTTCAGTAAGAGATGCATTTTCCCAGCATACAATGAAGCTAGCTGCACTTCCCACCTTTGTGTCAAGAGCCCAGATCTACTTCAACTGTATCTTGGCACAGGTGGTGTCATTTTGGTGCTCAGCGACTATGTTACTTCCTGTCATTAATATGTTAACTTTTAAAAGAAGAGATGATTGATAGCTATTTTAAATTGAAAGTTAAGAAAATAGCAGTTTTGAGGCATACCAGCCCAAGGCTCTTCCCCCTGCCCTGCGCTATACCAGGTAGGATAGTAAAACCTTTCACTTACAGATTTGCTTTGGTTTTATCTTTAGGTGGTCATGGTTACAAAGTTACCACCAGTGTGTTACTGTTCTCTTTTGGTGAGGCTCAACCTTTTCTTAAAAGCCTGCCAGACTGAGTCACAGCATGGTTCACTTCAAGTGTCATGGCCCCAGCAACTGTGTGGAAAGAAGGATTTCCAACCTATCATACCTTTTTGTGGGAAGCAAAAAAAGGAAGGTTGAACAAGGCAATATATAAAAGCCCCAGAAAAAGTGAGTGGAAACTGCAGCACAGTGTATTTATTGGCACTGTCCCCAGTGCTGCTTCCAAAAGATTTCAGGAGGAGGTAAGGGAGGTCTTCATGCAGTCCACAAAAGATTTGCTCAGTGCTTCTCTTTTTTTCCTTTTTATTTTGGACATGGCACTAGTGTTAAAGCAGTTTTTGTAGGACAAACATCTAGGGGGACTCCTGTTGGTCAATGATACCAGTGCCTATGAAGGATAGTATCTTACTGTACAGTGCATCAGATGTTTATTTTTATATATACATAAGATTGTTTTTCTATGTTTACAAATTAAGTTATTTATATATGCTTGTTTTGAAGTGTTTTTATATGCTATCAAAGCTAATTTTTATTTTTATCAGTATTAATGTAACTTTTTTTTTTAAGACAATCTTCAATTGATACTAAAAAGCCTATTTATATGAATGTTTTCTTTTGCAAATATAACATTTTATGGTACCTGTTAATGTACGGCATTGGTTTGTTTGGAAGGAAGAAATTAAAGACCTAGCAGATATCTAATTTGTTAATCTACAATGGGAAAAACCCAACTTCCTGTAAATTACTGCTGAGCAGTAGATGATCAGACCAATTGTATTGTACCACCTACTGCTGCATCTCTGCTCTTAATCAAGATTGCTATTTTCATATCCACAATAAATGGTATTTTCTACACAAGAAGAAAGTGCTCTGTGGTATTTTGCTCCAGTTAAGATACCTGGCTGTGGAACTGTACTTACACAGGTTTTTCTACCCAAAGTGGACATTTACACTGGATTAAGAAAAAACATAAAGGCTAGCTTGTGATAACAGTTGTAGGTCTCTTATTTACCCAAACATGAATTTGAGGCACAAGAGTCAAACAGCTAGTCACTGCTTAAATTTGGTTTCTGTGACTCAGTGCCTAGTCCAAATAAAGAGGTTTTTGTTTTGTTTTGAAACAAGGCACTGACTGAAGCGTCTTACCAAGTCTGGTTACACAACTCCTGTGACCTGAACATCCAGAAGGAAGTTAATATAGTTCAATTTTTCCTCATTTTCTTTTCAGTTGAGTCTGCAGCAGGAAAGACTGATTCAAGGAAAGCTGCACACTCTGACCTAGCTTGCTATGAACTCATCCCTACTGCTCTCCTCCTTGCAGCATCTCTTGCGTTACAGCTAGAGGCAGCGCATAGGGAACAGGTACAATGTGCAGCGCACTAACAAAAAGAGGTGTCTAGCAGCCCAGCGCGCTCCAGGGAGTCGTGCATCCTCATGAAAATGTTTTCTGCATAGGGATACTCAGCAGTGGGCCCAGAGCAGTGTACAATTGTTTCTAAGGTTTGGTTATAAAGTCAGGTGTCTCGCTTTACGTAGCAACCAAGGATGAGTATCAAGGGATGCCCAGGAACTAGATTAACTACATGAAGATGTAAAAAAAAAAAAAAAAAAAAGAGGTGTTTCTTACCTGCTGGTTCCCACCGAAGAACTGACTGGCTTCTGCCCAATGGGGCACAATTACGCTCTCTGGAAGTAATAAAGTGGTCCTCAGGCTTGGTCACCTTTTAAATAAAAATTTCCAAGTATGTTGTATTAGAGAAGGACAATTCAGGTATGTTGAGTTCATGAAAACAGTAGTGGCCATGGTATCTATGCAAACAGTTTTAGAATACCCAAATAATGTCAGATCTAGAGATAAGAGCACTTTTTTATCGTTATTGATTCTACCTTCTCCACCTCCCATCATGTAACAAAAGTTTTATTTCAGCATAAGCAAAGCAGCAGCACGCAGGACAGAAGAAATTACCGTACATTCTCTGCACCACGCTTTGTGGCAAGGCACCTTTTTGTACTTCAGCCCAGTACAAAGAGGTTATATATCAACAGCTTGGACACAAGACAGGACATTTAATCGTGTTTATTATGACAAAAAACAACTTCAAGTGAGCTCTGCAGCAAAAATGTCACATAGTAGCCTCAGAGAGCAGGTGTGGAATGATACGGTATACCTGCTATTTTAATTTGTATTACCATGCCCTTACCATATACAAAGCACACCTACTTTTAGGGAACCTCTGCTTCATTCATGTCATAAAAATCCCTAAAAAAAAAAAAAGGCAAGCATGGAGATGGCACATGCCATATCTTTCAATATAGTGCTCAGTAACCAAATCAAGAAAAATCTCAGTACAGTTCAGGCACTGACCTTCCTCTGTGGTTTCTCTTTCTTACCACATATTTTAACAGAAGCCACAGTTCTACCCAATTAGTCCTGGTTGTGTTTTTTTTTCCTCAGCTGACTCAGACACTACCTTTTCCCACTTTATACAAGGAAGAGGTAAGTTAAATAGCAAGATAAAGAGCTCTGGGCTTCACTTTGTCCAGATGTTGGTCTTAAACAACACAGTATTTCTTTCTGACAGACCTGCACTAACAGCACACTGCTAGACAAAAGGAAAAAATATCCTGTTACTGGAAGAAGAGAAAAAAACAATTACAACAACAACAAAAACACTCGAGACATCTAATGAGCAACTAATATTCTGCTAACCACCAGCTACCATGAACCCCAGTTTAGAGAGATACTTGGTGGGTGAACAGGAAGTCACACCCTTGGCGATGATCCATCCACGAGGGCAGGAAGTGCCCGCTGTCCTCCACGAAAAGGACTGCTTTCAAACCAGCTCTGCAGAGGATGTCACACTGCTTTTTCACTATATTTTTTGTCTGTTCTTCCAATCTGTAGTTTTCTTGCTGGAGCATTTCTTGTCTGATAAAACTCAAACTCAAGGCAAGAAGGATTATAAAAAACAGTGAATAGCAGCTACATGCCATTTATGTTCACAAACTTAAAAAAAAAAGTCTTAAAAATACTGCCATCTGCCCTCTGTAAAAAATATAATCAGGTATTTTCTCCCTTATTTCTGTTAAAAAAACCAGGAAATTACAAGTTCTGTTTCCATCAAGAGATCGAAAAAAACTTAAGCATCTACATCCTTTAAGAATAAGGTCATCAGTGTTCTGGTGTATATATTTAATATGATTCAACTTTTAAAAGGAGTCTTAAAAAAATTAAAATCAAACCTTTGAAATTGAGCTTACAGTGAAAAATAAATATAGGCTCATCTCCATGTCATACAGGTTTAGCTCTTCCCCTCCCCTGACAGTACAGTCTTAGTTAAAAGACAGCATGAGAAGAGCCAGCCACCAGGCAAGCATCTCTCTGATCACAGAGTAACCTGTCCACATGAACTGGTTCCTGGGTTTGGCCACAGTCTGTTGCTGTATAAATACAAAAGTGTTAATGAGTCTAAAAAACGGCTGCTCTGCGCCATGATCAAGGTGCTTAAAGGACTTTTGACTTGGAGTTCCACTTGCTGATGTGAATCCTTCAGCATAGTCACCATTGCAAAGTGTCCATGAACAGAAAAACGGGTGCAGTTTTTGCACAAAGATCTCTTATATGCAGTATTATCCCAGCAAGGAGCTCACAATGCGTTCAGAAACACTAGAAATTCCATTTGCATCTTCATTAGTAATTTTTATCCTCAAAGAGTCCATCTCCACTAACTTTGTGCTGTCACAGTACCTAGAGATTGTCTTGTCAGTTCGCAAGGGTTAGTCCTGGGCTCTTCTATATGATGTTCTGATATAAACACTCTGGACAGCATTTCCAGTTCTTTTAAGAAATCCTGCAACAAACAGATACAAACCAGAGAACCTTTATTAACAAGTGTCTACAGAGAGGCTTCTTATTTTTAGCAGAAAAGAACTTTACAAGGTTAAACACGTTGTCGATCGTTCTCCAGAGCAAAAACTAGAGAAGCTACAACACCAATTGTAAAGATGAATGCCTGTAGGTCAACAAGTTCAGTTCTCCCCCCCAGTCCCCACACCCTTCTCAGAAAAAGATCGTGTCACAGTTTAAATGGTTAAACAGCTCCAGTACACAAGTGCTCACCACCCACAAAATACTAGCCACTTTACAACATGGGACTCGTGCTGTTTCCTGCATTTTGACTTTGTCTAGAATACTCTGACTCCTCTCCCTGTCTGGTGGTGGGAGGCAAAGAGGTCTGAAGGCAAGTCTGGTCAGTTGAGCCCATTCCCGATATGTCATTCTCAGCCGGAGCACAGCAAACACATCCAGGCTAGAATAAGAGATGGTAACCGATCCAGCTGGTCTCAAACTGGTTTACAGTTTTCTTGGAAATGCTTCCACTGCATGGGACATCCTGGGATTCACACAAGTAGATTTCAACTAAAGCACCAATAACAGTAACAAGTTTGCTGAAAGCCAATCCTGTTGCTGCATTAAGCAGGAACTACAGACAGGGTAGGGTATGGGCCTTATCTACGTGAAACAGAACTACAAGGCTTTACTGTTCTGTAGCTTTATTTTTTACTTCACTTGGTATCCACACACATCTAGTTACTTACTGAGGGCCAAGGGAGCTCTCCAAGGCTATGCAAGCAACTCTCTATTTCACTACTTCTCATAAGATCATGTTCTACAAGACCATGAAGCATGAAAAGGAACAAATCCCACTGCAGAAAAGAAAAAAATATCAACATCTCAAAAAGAAATGGCTTTTGTGTTCACTTCCTTATCCTTATACAATTCATGTTTTCCCTTCTTGGATCAGAACACAGACGAGAAGGGCAGAAGGAGAAAAAGAGCAACATCCAAAATGAGTGAACAAAATTACTTTAGTTCATACATTGTACTCCACCATAAGTCTCAAAACTCCTAGTTCTCAGTTCCAAAACACGTTATGTGTTCACTTCATTCCTGTGTGTTCAAAAACAGCTTGAAAAACTTTTATTTCCTTCCCAAATAAGCTGGTTTTAGCCTGCAACTAAATAGGGCAATTTTCAGCTTGATAGCTGGGGATCTTGTAAGGTAACACCCATATGATATGTGAAAACATAAGCTGACAGATACAAAGGCAAACAATTACAAAATCGTGTGTTCGGTCCCAATAATCTCCTAGGCCCAATTGGCCATTTTGCCAGTTGTTCCTAAATTAAGCTGTGCCTTCCTAACAGTCCCCACGACAAATACAAAACACTGACAACTGTGCAGCCCTCTTTTTCTCACCCCTGCTGAAACAATACCAGCTAGACAGCAGACCAAATGCTGCAGGCCTCATTCACACAAGTAATCAATTAACACGGCAGGCAAGAGAACTCTTACATGAATGTATCGGACTAGAGCAGGTAACTGGCAGCTCCTCAGAGCTGAAGAAGCCCTACCTCTCGCTGCTTGACTTCCAAAAGATAACCAATGTTCTTCCTGCTGAACATCAGCTGCACAGGAATAGGTGTCCCAAAGTCCTCCTTCCAGACAGAAAGCAGCAGTTTCAGAAGGCCGTATGTGGGATTATTCTTTACTCGTAGCCTCTCGGAGCTCTTCTTTGGGGGCATGACCCCAAGACTCAGAGGAACATGATCTGAAACTGTAAGGAAAAAAGGTGAACTTCCATACCTGCATATTTTTCTTCTTAGTCATCAGCCTGGTCCAACAGCACATTTTGCACAGCTGGTAACTAAACAACCACTGAAGTCAAAACGCCTAGTAAGTGTAAACCACTGAACCTAAGGGGACTAAAATTTAGAAACAGGCAAAAATACGATCTTTAAAACTATACTAAGAAGTACATACAGGAATATACATATACTGCTCTGAGATAAAGAATACCACTTAGTTGGCATACAGTCTGAAGTCTTGAAAGAATAGGGACTAAATAGAAACAGTCAGCTTAACATTTATTAAAAGAGGACCTAGGTGTTACTGCAAAGAAAGGAGAGTAACACAGAGTAAAACACCATTTAAATCTATGAATAGATTAAATAGTTGTTCATAGCTTTAAATTGCATAGCTTTATACAAGTGAAACTAAAGTTGTACAGCATTTAACTGCAGCTAAACATACACACAGGGAAGATACCAGGTCTTCCTTGGTACAGTCAAATGGAAAGGGGCAGATTTACGTTGCTGTCCCCCAGAACGACGTTTCACAATATTCAGACATGGTTCACTCTTCTAGAAAGCAGTCCATGTAAAATCTCCTTAAGAAACTTCTAAAAACAGAAAATTAGAAGGGTGCCCATGGAGGAAACATCTGCATGCAGATCACTAGCTCACACAGAGAAAAGCTTTCTATTTAACTCATTGGAGCAAGAGGGAGAAAAAAAATTGAAAATGCTCACAGAAGTCACAATAGACAGAAAACAAGTTACTCTCATTCTCTCAAAAAGGAGCCAAAAAATATAATTGGATATATAACTTACATTCAGTGAAAAAAAAAAAATATCAGCTGCAACCTTTCAGAGGCAGAAATACTGGAAAACATATTGCATTTAAATGACGATATCACTAAAGGAAAACCAATGAAGATGTAAACAAGAACACCAGCTACAAAGGACAGTTAGTAACCTTCACAGAAGGTGGAAGGGAATAAGAGCAACCATCCAAATCTGACAGAAAAAAGCCTGCAGACTGAAAGGCACCAAGAGAACCAAACATCCACAAGCTCTAAATAGTGAAATCTCTGATCCCAAGGATTTAAGAGAACTTTAATAACATATTTCAGTCTTAAACAGCTTATCATGACTGACTTACCCAGCAAAGAAGCCAACTCAACCGTGCACTTTGCCAGCTGCTGTTCTGATGTGGGACACATGAACTGGGAAAACACAGAAAAAGTTTTATCTTTGTCCCCATACTGCAAACTGGACAAAACAAGGGTTTACAAGGGATAAAAATATCAGACAAAAGCAGACAATTTGCAGCAAGAAGCACAGAGGTGCAATCAGGAGACCATTAAAGACTGAAAGACAAGAAAAGATCCTGTATGACAAAGAGGTCCACAAATGCTAGATAAGTACCAAGCAGCTCTAGAGTCTAAAAAACGCAACGCAACTTTGTCGCATTTGAGCTCAGACAAAAACGAAACAAAACATTCAACTGAACTCAACTGTGAGACAAGGCAAATTAAGGAGTTCACAGGTAAGAAGATGGCTCAAAGTGGTCCAACTTTGTTGTTGTTGTTGCTTTTTTCCTTCTACCTTTCTGCACCGAAGCGTCTGACTCAGTCTCCGCAGCAAGCACTCCAGCCAGACATGGTCAATCACTTCACCTTCATCCCGCGGGCCCACAGCAACGCAGAGCACATCCTTGATGAAAAAGAGAACACTGATTCACCTACTCTGCACTTCTACGAACAGATTCCTGGACTTATGACAGAGGGGCTTTTTCAAACACAGAGGTGAAAAAGGCGTTAGGGAAAAACAGCAAGCCAGAAAGTGAACGTTATGTACCTTAATCTCGTTGATGACCTGGGAGGGACATGGAGCACGGTGCTGACAGCCTGGAGGGCAGTCCCTTCTCGACTCCAGAGCATCCTCGCTGGGCATGGGAAGTCCTGGGACTTTCAGCATTCTGTTGAAGGTTGCCTTCACTTCTCTTTTAATCAGTGCTACAAAGGAAAAAGGGAACAAGTCCTGTCTACCTCAGCTTTTCTCTCCAGGGAGGCAGACAACTGTTTTCAAATGCTACCCTTATTAGCCTCCCATTCTGAGAGCCATTGTGAACGAGGACAGTTTACACTTTCAAACCCTCCTGAATCTGAGCTCTCATTGCATTATGGCCACAGGCACAGGCGGGGAGCTACCCATTACTACCAGGTTAACACTGGCAACCCATCTCATTTTCCATAAAAAAATGTTTCAGTAGCTTTGACAAACAAAGTAGCTAAGCCAGGAAGCAATGCCAAAGTAGAAAGCTGAATGAGAATGACCATACCAGTTCAACCACTGTGCCCACAAAAGACATACGTTTTGTACCAAAATAAATTCTGAGCAGCATCCGAAACACTAAATTCCTGCTGCTGAAAATGGTGCTGGATATTCCTCCCCCAAATTCTTGGCATCACCTCCTGAAACAATGGGTTTTGAGAGATTCTGAAGAGTTGCCAGTGCACTATTACAGATTAAAAGGACTACAGTCACCTTCAGCCTGCTGAAAACATACCCAGTCGAAGAGGTGTTTGTTTTACAGAAGTTTTCAGAAGTTCTCTGTACATGTGGACCACAACATGGCTTGACAGCAACTGACTGTATCCTACATTTGAAGTGCTATGACAACTTCAGCCTGGATAATATTTTCAGAAGCTCTCCACAGCATTCATTGTCCCCACCCTAAGAGCCTCCATAACTAAAAATCACAAAAGCCAAGCCTGAAAAATCCCTGAAGAAGGTTCTTGGAGCTGGAAATCACTCCTCTTATTCCTAAGCAAGGAGGGACAGAGCAACTGCCTGCTTCCCACTAAAAGAAAAGTGTGGGTTTTTTTTTTATTTTTATTTTTTTTATTTACACCAGAGTACTCTGTGACACTAGAATAAACCTTGATCTCAGACAAAGAGTACAATATACATGTTAGAAGCCCAGTTCAGGGTAAGGAAACTCACCTGCAATGTTGGCAGAAAGCCAGCCACAGGCCTTCTCAGTAGCCAGTCCCACTGCAATGTCTTCTGCACTATTTAAAACCTTTGCAGGGAGGATAACAGGTGATAGACTTACTACTAGCCACAACATTAATAATCAGTGAGATCAGAAGTCTAGAGGGAAAGGGCTTAATCTGAGCATGCAACATTCAAACAGAGCACCACCATCTCTGTGGGAAGTGCTACGCTGAGCGACAGGACAAACCCATTTTGACTTCCCAAACCCCATCAACCCCATAAAAATACCACCAACTCTTTGCGAAGTTGATTCTAAACCAAAAGCATTATCCTTGCAAGATGAATGCAATTTACCTACCACTCTAGTCTCAACAGTTAGCTATTGGTTAGAGTATCACTTTAGCGAGAATATCCAAGACAGCCTGGCAGAGGTGACTCTCCTTAGCTGTCAGTCTCTACATCAGGGCATCAATAGAGTCCATTGTCCTAAGCTATTAAGGGATAAGTGAAGCAGCACCAGAAAAATGGTAACAATCCAGACTCAAAGTCAAGGTTTTTTAGCAAGTTTTAGTGAAAATACATACTGCTGCAGATGTTTCTTCCGGCAATAACACCCTTACCGCCTCAGGACCTTTCTTTTTGCAAAATCTGCAAGAAAAGAAAGCATACATGCCTCAATATTAGTCAAAGTTCTTGGACAAAAGTCAGAGGTTCATTACCGTAGGAATTTTCACATGCTCTCTTACAGTCAAAACTAGTTGGAAGACTGCAGTGAAATATGTCAAACCAAAAGAACCAGATAAGAAAAAAATCAATTACAAGCCCCCAAGCTGCAATATTCGGTTTCCAAAGAAGGGAAATACAATAACTGCAGTGGATGCCAGTTTGGAGCTGGATGCAGAGGGACACAGAGCACCTTTATTCCTTCCTACAAATACGGCATTAACTGGCTGGAGGCACAGCAGACAGTCACCCTAAGAAGAGCAGAGGTCAGCATTTATAAGGACCAGAACGTGAGCAAGACAGGCCAAGCCGAATTAGGCTTATAGATTCCACAATAAGAAGAGAAGGGAAGGCACAAGTTTAAATAACTTTTCCTCCTTACTCTCTGCCTTTGATGAGTGCCTGGGCCCCTTCCTCATACAGATGAGCGCACACCTCTTCAAGCAGCTTGTCATGATTAGCATCCTGCTCCTTCACTTTATCCTGCAACATGACTTCAGCCCTTTGAACCAACTCTGCTACCAGTGTTGCCCTGTAAAAATAAAGAAATTCAGAAACACTGAAATCAATAAAAGAAATAATGTACACTAACCATAACCAGCTGTTTCCCCCATTTCACAAGGATATCTGTCTCTCTCTGGCACGAATGCAACTAGCCACTCTGCTAAAAAAAGAATTAATCACACAGTGTTCAGTACTGCACCACTTCGTTGTTCTTTTTGGTGCGGAAGAAAGCAGGAAATAGAGATATCAGAACAGTACTGACTCAAGAATCAAAAGCTTTTAAATTTTAATAGAAACAGATGGTTACAGGCAACTTTTCTGGCACCAGTACTTTCACACTCGCAATCAACAGTGGTCAGAAATTCAAAGATGTCAACAGCAGCCTGCTACAACCAGTGTTCCTCATGGGCTGATACTGTTTAATGTCTTCAACAAGCTGGACAACAGGACAGAGCGAAGTTTACGAATGGCATGTTGGAGGCCAGGGCTGCCTCTCAGAAGAACCCTGACAAGCTGAAGAAATGGGCTGACAATGGGGTGGTGACTCTGTACACCCGTACTGGGTGTATAGGCTGGGGTCTATTGGCTAGGGAGCAGCTCTGCATGAAGGATCTGGGGTTCCCAGCAGACAGGATAAACAAGTCAGCAGCGCCCAAAGAAGGGCAGCCTCACACTGGTCTGACATTACCAACAGTGCAGCCAGCAAGTCAAGGGAAGTTACTGCTCCCCTCACCACTGTGAAGCTGCACCTGAGACCACTAAGACAGCTGGGATGCTGGAGCACGTGACCTACCAGGAGGGACTGGGGGAGCCAGTTTCATTCAGCCTAGAGAGAAAGTGAAGTGGGAATAAAGGGTTATAGAGAAGACAGAACAAGACTCCTCCAGGAAGTGCACAGAAAAAGGATGACAGGCAACATGCACAAGCTAGAGCAAGAGAAATTCTGATAGGATAGGGAAACATTTTTCCACAAAGACCGGGGAAATTATGCATTGGAACATGGTGCTAAAAGGCTGCTGAATCTCCATCCTTGGAGACTCACAACTCATGTGGACAAGGTGTCAAGCAACCTGACCTAACTTTAAAGCTGGCCCTGCTTTGAGCAGGAGTTCAGACCAGATGACCTCCAGAGGTCCCTTCTGACCTAAGTTTTTCTATCATTAGCAAAAATGTTCTGAAACTGTTATTAAGTCTCAAAATGCTGCACTATGTTCACACTCCAAATGCCCCACAGTCATATAATCATCCTCTTTGCATCCCTTCACAAATTGCCCTGCGATGGAAATCTGATGTTGCTGGAGCCCGCTATCACAGCCTTGGTGTTCTGCTATACAGCTTACTCTGAGGGAAGTTTTCTTTCCCCCATACCTCCTCCTCCACACACACGATTTTAAAAGATCATCACTTTGTCTCACTAGTACAAAGTTATTTCTTAAGTCACAGAACAGATCACCAGCACTTACTTGATGTGCTTAACACAGTTGGATCCCACCCTCTCTGCCACAAATTCGACTGTTCTCTGCAGGGAGGGAGGCTGGTTGTGGAAGAAGGCCTGTTCCAATTCTGCCTGTTCAAGAGAAAAGTGCTACAATTGATTAGAGTGCTCCACCCAGATCCTCCTCTCCTCATCACAAGAGTGGACAGAACTACTGTATGCTATTGTGCTACAAGGCACACAATTTGCCTGTACTACAATATTCTGCTACTGTAACATTTGGCACTTCTATAAAATACCCATTCCCTATTTACTTCTAACCCAGGGCTCATCATCAGTGCATTTGAAGCTACGAAAGCAAATGATCAGTAAAGAGAAGAATGGGAGAGTTCTGACAGCACCTGCTAACAGTAAGTCACCACACAGGGCTTGTACCTGTAAAGAAATAATCCTATCTTATAATAGCTGATAATCCTGTACACTCCTACACAGTTCTTACCTTCTGTGGAAAGCATGGCTACAATCTAACTAAAAGCAGCCTACCAGAAATGTACCAACATTTTATGTTAAAGAAGAGACAGAGAGAGAGGCTAATTGTTCTGACTGCAAGAATGCTTACCAAATTTCTCTGGATTTCAACACCCATGTGGTATCCCACCCACACAATTTAACCAGAATAACAAGGAGTAAGGATACTTGACCGTCAAACACAACTTTCCCTCCTGTCTAGACCCACACTTTTCTTTCCCTAACGTTAAGATACCACTGTGTATCCTACTTTTATGCAGGCAATTCCTCCTGCCCTGCTTCCACTTGTGACTCCCAAATTTCACTACCTGCAGTTTCCGCTGTGTGACAGAAGTCTTGGGTGCCAAGGACTCTGCAGCTGTTGGAGTGATTTTTCTTATAAAGCCACCATTTTTTGCTCCACTACCAGCCACAAAAGAGGCAAGTAGTTTCCGCAGCTCACCTGTACAGAGAAACATGCAAAAGCAGTCATCATCCTCATAAGCAACGGAACAAATCAAAAACTCAGAGAAAATTCCACACTGCCAGTCCTGTTTCCAGGGCAGGTTCTCTCAGCTTCTGTAAAAGCTGAAGTTTCAGAAGAGCAAAGAGGTATCCCACCCATCTGGCAGGGCACAGTAAGGCAGGCAAGGCTCCAAAGATAAAAACAGGCTTCCAAAAAGTTCCCTGGGATGTAGGGGCTTGTTCAGAAGGATCAGAGGACAGCCATTTCTATGAATCCCTTTTTAGCACAGCAAGCAGGAACCATAAAAAAAATCTACAAGGACAACAAGACAAGCAGGATTACACAAAATTCCAACAGGGTCAGAAGAAAACAACAGGGGAAAAGCTTGAAGATCTCTTCAACCCCTAGAAACTTTCACAATGGAGGAACACCTGGGTTAACATACAGTTTTCCTAGCAGCTAAGTCCCAAGAAGCAGAACGCCATCCCACGATCTGGCACTCTGTTCTCTACGCATAAAGATTTCACCAATGGCAATCAAACCCCAGGAAAAAGATATCTCAGACAACAACCTGACAAAGCACCAGGGCACAAAAGGATTCTTCCCCCCTGCTTAGCAGCAGAAATATGCTCAAGGATCAAGACACTCCTCACAGTACAAACACCTATACCTAGGATAGAAAAATCATACACTTACTCCTTATTGTGTTTCCTTCCAGTCTGTGAAGGATGAGCTCCCCTTTTCCTCCATATTCAACTCCATAAGTCAGCTATCCTGACTGTGTATCCTCCCTCCCCCAACTTCACCAGATAACTATTCTCAGCTGCAGGCACTTCCATGATACAGCTTTTTAATCAAGGTTCACTTACACACAGCTGAGACCTAAAGTTGTGAGGAGGGGTAAGAAAGATGATCCAAGGACTCAGAGTACTAAAGAATGCTAGGACAAATATCAATAAAACACTCACCAAGATAGGGACAGCAGGTATAAAGTAACTGCTGATCCACCAAGGGCACAGAGTCCTGGTGAGAGAACAAAGGAAAAGCTGAAGCAACACAGCAGGAAAGAAATCCTATACACATGGTCACATGCGGGTTTCAGGACAGCCCTTCCATGAAAACAACAGAAATAATTAGATTCCAAATTCACAGTAAAATTATGAACTTAGCAGTCCAAGAGTTCAGACCAGCCCAGTAACGCACAATAAGCTGCTCTACATTCAGTTAGTGTAGCTCGACCTTTGCTTCTGACCACTGTCAAAGCCCACCTGAACCTTGATGTTTAGAGAAGAGAACCAGGACTGTTGCCACAGCTGCTATTTGTAAAAGAGAAACCTACCCATGGAGAAGAATAAATGAGGAACATCTGCTATGCATTATAACTCCACAGGTGTCTTCACCCAGACTTGCAAGAACACCATACTATGGAGTAATGTCATCCCAATATTACACAGTGCAGCCAGAGGCATGGAAGGAAAAGCAATTTCCAATCCCATTCACGTGCACGTATGTATTGTACTCATTTGCAAAATAATCAGTTACCTCTGCATCTTATCTCTGCCACTGAAGAGACAATGCAAAACAGAACTTTCTAATTAGATCAAGATACACGTATGCCTTCACAAACATACTGCTGATTTTTCACAGAACACCATCTATTCTCTTGCATGTCTGGGAGTTACCTAAAACATCACACATGCTATAAACTCATCTACTTCTCTGCTTGCTCAAATTATTTTCAGTTACTTACCTTTTATCATGCAACTGGTAAACAGGTGACACCAAAGACAGCAATCTTGCCTTTATAGACCCATCTTATTTCTGTTGTGTTCACCATTACTATTACTTATCTCTGGGAAGAGCTGCAGTTTTATCAGCTCACCTTGTACTGGGATAATCAATGAGTAGAAAAACAGCATCTGATCCTCCCATGTAACTTGGCGTCTACTCGGCAAGTCACTGCTGCAGTTGAGATGACCTTTGCCTGACAAAAGCCATTGAGCTCTGAACACATGGTTTACAATCCAGGATGCAATGGAATCTAGCCACTTGGACAAACTGGAGCATCACATCCATTGGCTGATATATTTTCTGCTCAATGCAGCTGCACTGAAGCCATGTTCTGGATAAAATCTTAAACTCCTGAGGCCATAGTAGGTCCACCCTCATCCATAGATTCAGAGGGCCTGCTGCTGCACTAACTCACCAAAGCCTGAGTAGATGTCACAGTATCCATCATCAATCCCTCCTGCCTGACATCAGTGGCAAAAAACAACTCTTCAGGGACCGACGGAACCTGAAACAGAAAGCCCAGTAGGTACAACCCAAACAGCAGTCAATAACTTACACCGTTTCTGATAGAGGACAGTAAAGTCTTCCATCCACAGAAAAAAACTAATGCTAAACTAATGCTCTGCCATAAAGAGAATTTTTCCCATAAAATTAAAGATTTCATTTGATCACCATAACAACACATGCCACCTTCTTACCCTCCCCATACAGCATCTTTCACCTTTCCAGCAAATTCTTGCTAACAAATTACCTTACTTCCAACTGACAGAACAAAAGGATTTTAGAAGTTCATCACACACCATCCCTTTATCAGACAAAAAATTCCCCATTAATTCAAGGATGCTAGCCGGCTCTCCACCTTTGTGACAAAAGCTTCCAATTTCTAACATGAATTTGCTGTTAATTTGCTTACAAGGATGCAGATTTAAGGACAAAATGTGTTTCAGCAGCAATTAGAATTCCTACTGGAAAAAAATGTTACTTCACATAGTTTGACCACAGGAAAATAATTCTCCATTAGAAGACAGAAGATTGTTTGAAGCCCACACTAGTGTTTAAAAAAAAACAACCAACCAAAAAAAAAAACCATACTAGTATTTTCAAGTGTTTTAACTCATTTCAATATGATCTTCTATTGAGTTCTGCGCTCTGCTTTTTCTTCAGGGAAGAGCTGTGTGCACACAGGAGACTCTACCTGAAAAAGCCAACCCAGAACTGCAAGGAGCAGCAGCTTGTTCAGGAAACTCATCTCCTTATCTTCAGAAAGGACCATTAACCTGCCATGCAGAAAAAGCAACAACAGACAGTGTTAGATTTCATTAGCACAATTTTCATTAAGGCAAAAAATCCCAAACCACTCAGCTTCTGATAACACTGTTTGTAACCATGTACACATTCCCTATTTGTCTGTCTAAAGAGTGGAGAGCAAGTTCTAACCTTTTGCATGTACACATCTGAATAGCATGCTGCTTTAACACTGGAAAAGACAGTGTTAAGTAACTCTCTAGAATGTGCTTCAAATTTTCCTCATGTACATAAGCAAGAAAACTAGAGCATTATTTAAGTATGGGAGACCCTGTAGGTCTAAGGTTTAAATCAAGGTTTAAAATTTGCAGCTGTAAATGTAGAGTGGGTGAGTGGGGATTTAAAGAATGTTGTTTACTCGATGAAAAAAAAACATTTAAATCAAACATTAATCTCCGAGTTTAGGATGTGCTCCCTTTGCAGCTTCATGTAAGATAAGAAATCCTCATGATTTGCACCAAAAAAAAAAAAAAAAAAAAAAAAACACTTTTATAAGAATCTCAAACTAGGCCCAGCACACATTCTCAAGCACCAGGTACCTCAGAACTAAGCAAGCAAACATTCACAGAAGAGGTTTTGAACTGATATACTTTCCCAGGCCCTTACCTGTATACCTGCAGCAAGAGACAAAATACCTTCCTATAGTAATCAAGGAAAGGAGCAATATGATCCACAAGGGAAAGAAACTCCACAATCCAAGGAACAGTGAGGACAGAACGTTGATCCCGAATAGATCGTCTCAGAAGCTTCAATACATCCAGTACAGGCAGGGTCTTAATGAACGAGAAAAGTTAAAGCAGCAGCTTGAAATTACCTTTTGATAGAAAAAGATTTTTCTTTAACTATATCATGACTTTTCCTGCCAGGATTTCATGTTCTTACAAATCAGAGGTGACTTTCTGGCTAGTGAAAACATTTCTCTGCACACCAACAGAGGTAGAAACCACACTACGATAGTAACCAGAGGTCTCACTGGGACTTTCAAAGAGAAGGCTGTAAGGCTATAAGCATGACTACGTACAAGTGGAGTCAAGGTTTAACCCCTGCCTCCTTGCATTCAGCACGTCACACTGCTACGAGGTGGGTGCAAAACTAACAAAAACATTATAGTGTAAAATCCAGCTACCAGGAAAGACAAGTTTTCTTAGCTAGGGCAGAGTTCTGATATGACAGCCCCAGATTAGCAGAAATAACAGAAGACTGAGTACCTCACCATCAGTGCATTGCTCCCTCTTTTCTACATCATACAAACTCTTCTTTCCTCTGTTCCCAACCCCAGAATGTATCGTAGGGGCACAGAACAGAATAACATCTTCCCAGGGATCACTGGCTTGCTTTGAACAGGCATAACTATTCATAATACCCTCCTTGGATTAAGAAGCCTGCCTGTCAAGCAGTAGGCCACATTAGATTTCTTCTAAGTGTTTGGTTTCTTACTTGGTTTCTTAACGCTACTGCAGAGTCTTGCAGGTCTCTGGTTGGTTGTTCCACAGTGCGATATGGTAAGAAAACAACAAACCCCAGGAACTTGGCAAGGAGCCTCAGGCTTAATAGGACCACAGTGAAACGCTTCTTTTCATCCTGAAATGAAGAAAAGCAAGCTCGGGCAACGCCACTCTAAACTGGCAAATGTCATTACCTACACTAAACTTCCACTCCCTTTATGTAAAAAGGGCAACATTGCTACATCGATGCTTGTAATAAAGGCTTCCAAAATGCATATTTAATCAAACATATTTTAAATTGGTTCTGCCTCCACTGCTTCACTTAAAGTAAGAATAAATAAATTCGAGAGCTTTCTAGAACAAGAAGCTGCTCAGTCACATCTTCACATTAATAACTTTGGAGACAATGAGAACTGACCTCATGATGCCTCTTTTATACCATTACTGCTCTGCAAGTTTTCATAAACCTTTGGCTGCTACTTTGCTAATAGTAGCTGATACGTCTATATGCTGTGACACCTGTGATAGGTATAGGTGAGTAACGGAACATCTGAACAGGTGTGACCACAAACTCATTCTGACTAAAGTTTTCCTACGTGGAATAGTAACAAGGAGCTATTGAATGCAACTACCGAACTCAGTTATTTCATTGATGAAACAAATCTAATATGGGTACTAATAACCTAAAAAGAGGCTCCCTCACAGGAGATCCCTTTTCAAACTAGTGTGCATTATCTCTTCAGACACGGTTCTGTGAGACACCCTGAAGCACATAAGTAAATGGGAAGGGGCTCAGACGTCCATACAAGTTGCAGAGTTACAACAAAAATCAAATGAAGAAGCTCTTGTCCTGTAATACAGCCACAGAAGCTCCAAACATCTTGCAACCAAAACAGTTCTTTGGGTACAGGAACAGTTCAGGGAAATTCCTGCTAGATGCGTCTGCAAAAAAAAAAAAAAANCCTGTTTATCCATATCTGCTTCCCCATCACTGTGCTCATGCTCCACCAGAGTAAGGCCATCTAGTTCAAGTATCTTCAGGCACAAGCTATCCACCAGGTGCTGATTGAACTGGTAACTTCAGCAAAAGATGATGATGAGTCAGATTGGGCTGAAAACAGCAGTAAAACCTCAACTAACACACTGCAAAATTTCAAGCTGGTCTCTTGAGTTGTGTCAAGCATCAGATGACTACCAAGGTAACTGACTGACAGGCAAGAAAACGAGTGACAAAACTGGCTGACCCCCTTTTCCCCTCTTACCTTGCATTCTTTGGAACAGAACTATTTAGCAAGTCCCAGGGAAATGATAATAATATAGATCTGTCCAAGCAGGAAGCTGCAAAGTAACTGAACTTAGATTCAAACCTCCCCCAGATCACAACTCATCCATGCTGTGGGCTGTGGAAAAACTCATTCAACAAAACCATGAAACTGGCTTCATCCTCTAACTCCTTGGCTTCATGCACTGCTGCACAAGAAATGTTTGGACAGTCCAGTGCCCTTGCTATACAGCACTGCACTCCTTGGCACTGGGAAATGCTGGTGGCCTGTGACAAGATATTATGCTTTATAGCAGGGCAGTTATTACCATCTAGCCTAATGTAGCATTCTATGCCCCAGAGAGAAACTATTAACGTGTTTACCAGCCAAGGACATAAAGTGTGGTATTATGTAGCTTTAAAACATTCCTGATATGCTCTGACTAGGTTACAGCTATGCCCCAAGCTCTCTGGACAACCCCCTCTTACAACAGCAACATGTTGGTGTTCCCCACACGCCCCATGCTTTGCCAAGGAAACAGTAACCATAGGCAGCTAACCTTCCTGCACTGAGGATGAAGTCCCTGAAGAACTGCTGGCATCCTGGGAATGAAGGGGGTGGGCAAGGTCCTCTGATGCTCTGAGGAACAACAAATCTTTCCTGCAACCTCTTCAGACGGCTCAGATTATCAGGACCCAGCATATTAAGGACGTCCTGGTCTGGGGTGTCTCCCCAGCTTGCGCCACCACCAACAGGACCTTTACACATCTTCAGGAGACAGAAAGAGCAGGAAGGTGGAAAATTCATAACAAAGCATCATGTCATTTCATCTCTTACCCCACTCATTTTGCCTTCCTCATGAGACTTTGTTTTAGGAGGAATCCAAGCATGGCCTTTCCAGCCAGCCCACATAGAAAAGATCTCTTTTCCTCATGCCAAAACATGCTACCCACCTTGGCCATAAACAGCCTAGAGATTCTGAGAGATGGATCATATACAACTAACTCAGGCACATCTAGTAGCCAACATCTGGATGTGTAGAGAGAACACCTATCACTTGCATGGTCTTCATGAACCACATAAGACAGAACATTGATGCAAATTCAGACTGGACACTAGAGGAATTTTCAATATTCCAACAGCTCGCATCTTCCTGGCAATGCATGTGGTCTAATACTTAAGGGGTTTTTTTGTGTGTCTATTTTGCTATCCAAAAGGAACCTACCAATAAGCCAGCCACTTATAGAGAGAATACAGTGAAAATTTATACTCCAATCAGAAGCATCCTTTCTTTCTTCATTCCTTCAGCTACAGTGAAGTCAGATGATGCTTGAACTGGTCGGAAAAACTCCTGTAAACTACAACAGCAATACTATATCAAAAAGAGCCTGTTGGGCTGTTACACAGAACAGCCTGAGACTCTTCGCAGGTAGTACACTCATGTTGCTAAGGGACAGAACTGGGAACCTCTGCATTTCATACACGTCAAAATATATCGTTAACATTCCTAAAAATTAACTGTTCTAAAATTAGAAGGTCATGGTAAATAACCATGCAGAATGAATTCTTACAGCTCATGATGTGCTCAGTGTGCCTTATACCTGATAGGGATAAGGGGTTCATCAGTAATTTATCACTGATTTATACTTCCAGAAAACAAAGGAAATTCTCTTTCTGAAGACTTGGCTCTCCCAAAAAAAAGTTTCAATAGGAAAATCTCAAACTTGCAAGACAGTTTGTTTTCTCAGGCTGAGGAAAGATCAAATAGGTTTTGATGCATATCTTCAAGAAAAACAAAACAAAACAAAAAAACAAAACAAGGTCATTTACCTGGATGAGCTGTTTCTGAAAGAGCCTGGCAAAATGGCTGTGGTTGCAGGTTGCAGATAGGTGAGCCATCATGGCCCTGTGAAGAAAAACATCACAAAATGCTGAATAGATCTCTGCGGTACAAAAAAGTGTTTTAACCTCAAATTATACCAAAAGCTCAAAATAAGTGCTTTTAAGAAAGTAATCTCCAGAGCTTTTCAAAGGCCACTGCAAAAAGCTACATCTTTATAACCAGGTTTCAAAATCACTGAGCCCCGTCTGCTGATCATGGAAACAAAGATTCTCCCTGGATTCTCCCTTAGTGCCTGCAGAGCAAACACAGCTTTAGAGACAAAAAGACTCTCTTCCTTTCCTGCAATAATGCTGGTTTTTAGGAAGAAAATTTAACTCATTCATCTCCCATTCTCCCGTGTGCAGAGCAGTGAGTTGAGAACTCACACAGATGCAAGTAAGAGAACAGCCATAGCAGCACTTCTGATGCCCAAAGACGATGAAAATTTCAGTTTAAATCTCAGCCTTGTTTTGCTCCAGACATGAAAAGTCACCTTCATACATGTAACTTGAGTAGCCTGGTGGTTAAGACTAACACAGAAATCCAGAAGGCAACTGCTTTCAAAATCATAATAGTTTCTTTATATATACTCTATTTTGATAAAACAGCAAACGAATAAAACAGTTTGCTTTCCATATGAAGAGCCAAACTTGTCTCGTTTTCGGAGCCAAGACACCAGAACCCCCTGAATTAGAAGAGATAAGAGCTTCTGAACATATAACACAGTTCCCTATGCTTAAAAGGAGTGGGGCACCAGAAACATGAAATGCACACAGAAACGCATACAATAACAATGTCCAGACCACAACATATCAGTTGTAAGAGTGGCTCCTTCTGTGACTGAGAACAGGGTGAGTTATACCAAGACTAATCAAAGTAGGCCACTGCCACTTTTACCTTGTTTCTTTAAGAGGACAGTTGAAAATTTTAAGTACAGAAGCAACTTTACACAGATAATATCTCCCAAGAAGCACAGTCCCCTACAGATCAGTGTAGAAGACCATCAGGAAGAACAGAGAAATTAGGATGCTGAGTCTGGTACGCTGTACCAGTTATTCAGCTATACTAAAGCGCTAGAGGTTTTAGATCTAGCTGGAGATGCACAAGACTACTACCTTATCTTGTTGCCCAGAACTCTTTCAAAGTCCCAGTCAGTTTTTTCATGGTTATCCTCCCATTCACGCAGCAGTTCATAAAAGATATCCCTGTGAATCAAGATATTTAAGGATATGAATTACTATTCTTCAAAATTTGATGTAAAAACAACCGAATATTCAATTGCTCCTAAGTTCCCCAGCAAAATTCTACCTCAGATTAAATAACTCAAGCCTCTACACATTCAGATACCTTTGCACAACTCATTAATGTTAGCGGTACTTCAGCAAGTTTCCATTTTCCATGTCTTTGACATCAAGCGCTTAAGCTTGTTATGCCCAAGCTCAGACGGAATGACCAAAACACCCATTATCAGACATATTGAAGACTGAGAAGCAGGAAAGAATAAGCCACACGAAATAATACCTATGAGGAGAAAAAAAGGACCAAGACAACTTGCCATTCTCCCCTCACCCTGTTGCTGCAAGCATGGAGGGAGGTGGCAGGAAGAATACAAAGCATACCAGATCTATATGCAGAAGCAATCCAGTAGGGTGACACACTGTACTGGCATTTACCAGAAGCCTCAGTAACTCCTGAAGAATTAGGCTGTTCTTCTCTAAAGACATTAAGCATTTAGCTCCTGCAGTCAATATGGACAAAGACTTTTTTTTTTCCAATTAAAAGTGAAAATCTCAAGATTTTTCTACAGTGTGTAGCATACATGAGACATTCTTGATATCCTTTTTTCCACAGTCATGGAAAGATTATACCCTGTGAGCCATATGGTAACAGCAAAAGAAACTTACCTTTGTTTCTTAAATATGTGAAAGGCTCTGTCACTGGGAAAGTTAGAGCGATTGTCAGTTTCTGGCTGGAAAGAAACAGATTGTACAGAGCATGGCAGCAGGAGAGAGACCTGTTGAAAATATAAAAGCAAACATTAGACTAACACAAGTCTCTAATTTATACAACAATCTGACACCTAGAAAAAGCAGTGAAGAGAAGTGATCAGGAAAACAGGTATCACTAGTTGAGTTGTTCAGACTTTAGCCATTTCCCAATTGCTAACTGCCGGTAAACGTCAACGGTTCCAAAACCTACATTACACTACAAAGGCAGAATCACTCCATACAAATGAAAGCATCTCATCTCTCTAAGAAATCTCTGTAGACCAGACTTCAACTAACATTCATACTGTGTGGAAAGAATGATCTGCAAACAGCCAAAGTGTATCTTCAATATAGGGCTTTTAAGAATGCAGGACAGTAGCTGGCAATTTTTGTATTCTTTCTCCTATCGAAAAGTATATACCTTCAAGTAACAAAAGACCTTTATCAACAGCTTTAACTGAACTGCTCAGCAACTGATGTGCCCTAGTCTCAGAAAGAACACCGTACTTTCTTTGCAAAGAGCAATTCCCGTTTTTAAAAGACAGATGAAACTAAATACAAAATAAACTAAGGCAAGATTTTCTAGCGCCCATTTTCAGTTCCCTAACTCAGATGATCAGATCAGGAAAACAATTTTCCCAGGCTGCACTGTCTCCTCTGAAGCTTTGTTTGCCAAAAAGGAGTCTGTAGCTATGAAACAAATCCACTTTTCCCAAACTACATTCTGATATTGCATCTAGCTGGCCATTGTTCTGGATCCATGTTTAATAGACACAAATCTCAAAAGCAAAACTTGGCCCTGTCAAAGTCACTGGCTGAGGCCAGCGCCTGGAGCACTATGTAAGGCCAGCCAGCAGTGATCCACAGCTAACAGTCATTGGACCTTGCAACTCACTCACCCGCTGACATAAAAAAAAAAAGTACACTTTCAGTTACCTCCCAAAGAAGACATGACACGCAGAAGACACTCACAGTAGAAGGAATGAGAGTTAACGTTCAGGCCAACATAAATAAAAGACCACCACCACGAAGGTATGAGACAACATCAGTTGAGGTCTGCCAATATTTACCTTGGCTGTGCTGCTTTCATAAGCCTGCCTCAGCCTCTCATGCAAGGTGGGAGAAAAAGATGCAATCCGTTCGTTTTCAGCCAAGAACTTCAGCGTCCCCTTTTCTAAATGGGAAATAATTCTGCCAAGACAACATCCATAAAACCCACAGACATACAGACATAAACAACACCATAATCAGACCCAAAGAAATGTTTATGTTTATTTTTCATGAAGCTACCAAGTAAAGAGTTCTAAGCCCCAGGCACACAGGATCAAATCCCACTGGCATCTGTAGGGACATTTTTATCGCTTTCATCTCATGACTTTCCTGTTCTTGCATAATCACAATGAAGTTCAGCAGATAGACCAGCACAAGGAAAACTCACAGACTTTCAAATTCAGACCAAGTTGTGTATTTTGAAGGAAAATCAATAACTCCATGCCTGGAAGTAGTAAAGCTCTAAAATCCAAGCACACTTGCTTCATCTCACACACATCTGCAGACATAAGCAGAGAAAAAAAGCCTCAACTTACTCATATTGATAGTCCAAGACTTGAACAGCAAAATAAACGCAATTGTGCACACTTCGGAAATGCTGTCTCCCTGATGCATCTAATGAGAAAAAAGAAATATGAGACAACAGCACCTATCACCATTTATAAACTAAATGATCAACAATTAGCTCCCAAGGAAAGTAGGAACTATCATATCTGAAGAGTTAAACAGTCTTCCAGACCAGCATCCTATTTCCAGACATTCCTATTTCCTGGCACCTGAATAGACAAATCCCCATCTTTCCTATACTAATGGCAACTAAATTGTTTAATGCTGTATGGGAAAGAAAAGATTCCTTCCTTCCGAGCTTTCTCAGGTCAACAGCGCTTTTTTGAGTTCCAAAGACCAATGGAGGAGAGACTCTAGCATATCCATCCTTCTCTCTGAAAGTTTGTTTTAGCAAGTACTTACACCTAGTATAGGTATTCATATGCAATAGCAGAAAAGTAGGTTCAAACACCATCTAGCAGCCCTGCTCTGCCATGTTGCAGAAGCACTTCCCATGCATGGAACAGGCTCCCCAGGGCAGTGGTCACAGCACCAAGCCTGCTGGAGTTCAAGAAGCGACTGGACAACGCTCTCAGACATACGGTCTGATTTTTGGGTGGTACTGTGCAGAGCCACGAGTTAGACTCAATGATCCTTGTGGGTCTCTTCCAACTCAGGATAGTCTATAATTCTACGATTTTTGTCAGCATCTCAGATGAGTCCCACAGTATTGTTTATGGGATTTAAGACTAACTGTCCAAGCTAAGGGCAACTTATCTATATCACATTATCTTTCCATGAAGGACATGCTTTCCACTTAATTCTATCGCTTACCTTTACTGCTTTCATTGACTTCAAGGTCACTCTCCTCTTCTTCTGCAGTAGAAGTGCCTTTAGATGTTAACAGCTGCAGAACAAAAAAAAGCTCCAGAAAAATATTTGGTACCAGGTTTTCTGAAAGAGAGGAAATGAGATACTAAAGATGAAAATTCAGTATTAACCTGTTTTAATAAATGAAGGTAAAAAGAAGACTGTTCTATGGCATAGTCAGCAAAAAACTCCCTCCCCACACACAGCCACAGCATATGGGAATTATAGGAGAGACATTTTAGGGAAGGGTCTGGTTGCTCAAATTTACTTCATCAGACAGGACCATACAAACTTCAGTCTCCTGCAGGCCAGAGTACTACATCAGGTTCACCTCCTTCCCTAAACTTTTACCTAGAATCTATTTATTTTCACAACTGTGTTGACTTAGTTTATTTTTCCAGATGTTATTTGTACACTTTAACTATCCCACAACTTTCACTTCTCACCCACCTCCCCCTCACAACGCACATACAAGTTCAAAGTTCACAGAAAGGTCAGTCTCACATCTTAGTCTTCACCTGCTATACACGATGAGTAGAGCAGCGCCAGACACTCCAACTGTTTCTTGCAGGAAACCTTAGCAGGATCTGCACAGGTCACCAGATGGCTTTCAGCAGGAAGGCTAGCACTGCGAGTGTAACTAGGCTTAGTAGGAGTGCCAGGATCAAGAGATATCCCTGCAGGAGAAGATGCCTGGTGCAGCAACTTGCATCTGAAATTCAAGAGCAGCAACACACGTGACTGAAGATGATACATAGCAGCCATGTGACCAGAAGAGGCCTTTCCCTGGCATTACAGCTTGAAGGAAATCCTGCAGTAACTAACCACGTCATTTATATTGTCTAAAGCTGCTTTTAGCATGACAGTAATTTATTTTCCTTAATGCGAAAGGATCCTGGGGCTAACAATCAAAAAACTCAAAAGAACTACATTCAAATTCCTACTCTGCTGACACTGCATGTCACTTCAGCCAAATTATCTAACTAACCTTTGCTATTGCTTCTCACCTAACTGGTATTTGCTAAGGACATTGAACCTGTCCTACAAACAAACAAACAAAAAAAAACAAACACAATTGTATGTAATTTCTGACAGCTAAACACTCCACAAAATCTATGAAAATGAGGTTCATATCCATACCTTCAGCTATATTTACAAGCCCTGAGAAGATCCAATACCACTATGTGGAAAGGCAAGGCTACAGCTGAGGAAACCCCATATTGGCAAGTTAAACAACAGAAGGAACAAACTGCTTCAATTACCAGATTCTAAACCAGTAACAATTACTCAGTTAAATACATAGGTATTGTTTAAAAAAAAAAAAAAAAAATGCATACAGAGGTCATCCAAAATGCAGGAGACGCAGGAGCAGAGTGGCATATGTAAGACACATGAGAAGCAGGAAAAAAGGCCATTAACAGTAATATCAAATGACCACTAAAGACCCCAATGGAACAACCACATCAGGAACATCACTCCCTCTTATACCCAAATTGTCTCAAAAGTAAGATCTTTAAAAGTCACTTTAAAGGCTGTGGGGAAAACAAACATTTTTCACCGCAGCAAAGAACTTTTCTGCTGGCCTAACCTGGAACCACTTCAATGAAGAACAAATCAGTCCCAAAACGGAAGTAGAAAAATTATTTAGTAACATCTGCCTTGTAATGAACATAAGCACCTGACCTGCAGAACTGAAGAAAATTATTTCATATTAAGCACTTCTTAAACCCATCCCAGTAAGACTCCAACAATGCGGTTACACTCTGTTTCATTTCTGCCTCAGCGTTGTCATCTACCTGAGCATGAATTTCACCCTTTGCCATTGCTCAATGTGGCCCCGCTGGCTGGAAGCTGCATTAGTTTTATACCTCACTTCCCCACCGCTGCTGAGGACACAACAGCAGCTCCTAGCTCCAAGCACCAACCACTGACCATTTTGATGGAAGCATGACGGGTTAGAGGAGATCACCTCATGGACCAGATCCAGCCCACGTACTGCTATTTCACCGACTTTAGTTTATACAGATTACTGGAACATCTCAGGTAGAATTCAGACTGCAATATGTCCTTCACTGAAGTGCACAGAGGCAAGTTTGAATCCTGAGCAGCTCTGTTACAGGACCCGCACAAACGGTAGCTCATGAGAATCTGGTGGGTGTGTTTCAGCCAATTCTGGTCCCACTGGAGTGAACTGCAAGGCTTAACAGGGAAAGAATTCCGTCCACATGTCCCAGGAAGTTTCCCCAAGGACAAAAGCTACAAAGAACACTAACAGTTGTGTCAGCAATTACAAACAATAGTTTCTATACCACTGGGCTTTGCCTCCCCACCCCTCCAACCCACCCCCAAAGTATCAATCCTCACTAACTAACAGTGATACCATTTTACAGATAGAGGACAAAAGTCACACAGTATCTGAACAGCAGACAAAATTAGAAGCTAGAATTCACCTCACCTCCCAGTACACACAATTTGAAATAGATAACTGCAGTAGCAACTTTAAAAACAGAATTTCGTGCTACCCATGTCTCATTTTCTCTGACTGCAAGCTTGTGTTAGTCTGCCTAACCTGCAAAATCATTAACACTTTCCCCACACTTGCACCATTAACTCATTTTCTTCAAACTAAACTATGCCTTCTGTCAATGTTGCAGTCTTCTAACAGCCCAATTACACTAGCTCTAGCTCAAACCCACTTCTTTCACCTGTGCAACCCAAGGAAAGTTGCACAGGAGACAATCACATGCAAACCTATGAAGACGCAATTGTAAGAAAGCAGTAAAGACTCCTGAAGATAAAATGAAGTTCATTGTTCCAGAGTCAGAACACCTTTAAAGTGACAAGCATGAGCTAACTCCATCAATATGCTAGTCTGATTCCAGAGTCACACTTGGTGTTAGGCAAATTATAGTTTAAGGTTACCAGTATCTGTTTTGGATATTCTTTGGATATTCTTCATTTCCACTCTCATATTGGTACCATCTCAAGAGAAGAGAATTAAGAATCAATACAAGCCTATCACCACCCTGCTCAGACTGTACCGTTCTCTCTTCAGCATCTCCCTCTCCTCTTGAAGGCTGCTGCTTATCACAGAAGTAAGGTTTCCTTCCTGGACAGTACTAAAAGCCTCAAGGCTTGACCCAGATGAAAACCGAGCAGCTGGAGACTGACTGACAGGCGTAGAAGTGAAGCACATCTTTGGCTTTGAAAGGGGGCGCTCAGCACTTACAGGAGTTGGGTTGATTCTCCTTGATGGCTTACTTTTGCTGAAAAAAATGAGAAGAGATTCCATTGAAATCACCAAAACAACAAAAGAAACTAGGTCTCAAGACTAATATGCATTAAACTCTTCCAGAAGAATGCTAAAATAAAATGGATATCAAGTCAGGAGAGTGAATTTCTGAACTTTGCCTATAGTTGCTGACTTTATTCTAGTCACTGTCAGCAGTCACAGAGCTATGGATGGCGAAAAACAGCTTGCTGCCCTTGCTGCAAACAGAATCATCAACCATTGTGGCACAGAACAGAGAACACAGAGAACACAGGGTAAACACAAACTACGCCGAACATTTCTGGTTTGAGAGGACAGGATATGCATTATTTTAGCAAGAAACTAATTCACCAGCAGTTTCTAACACAACCACAAAAAAAAAAAAAAACACACACAAAAAAAACCACGATCAAGCTGCCACTGTCTATCAGTAGGAGTCCAGGCTTGCGTCCAGGCTCCTTTTAAGTTTAGGAGGACCCATTCTTCCTGCATAAGCTACCTAGATCGGTCCTTCAGGATGAGGCTCTGTAATGCAATAACAGACACAGAGGAAATTAGACACAGGAACATAAAGCACTACATTTCTCAAGGAAATGCTGGTTGCTATACATTATTTACTATGAGGTTTTCAAAATTGCTCTAGTGTTGGCTTCCACACACTGCATGATCTTTTTCCTCACACTTTTTCCTAGCTGGCCATAGTTCAACTGAGGAAAACAGAATTAGTGTCCACATTGGAAACACACCACACCTACCTTGGCCAAAGCATTATCTAGAGCATTATACAGACAGCTGCACCCTAGGCAGCCAGCCTGAAGATGTTCTCCAGAAACACAGCTCCCACACATACCTAGAGACTTATCAATTTTTAGCTGGAATTTTACTTGTCCAGCTAGAAAGTCCCTCTTTCAGAGGCCATTGCCTGGTTTATGGAGCAAATAGGCTGATATGAAAGCATTATATTTGGAGTGAATATTTTAAAGACTAAAATCTTAAAGAAAAAAGGAGTGAGGCAACCACAAGACAAACAGTTGCCCAAAAGCAAAGGCAAAGTCACCAGGGACACGAGGGCTTGCTGAAGACCAAAGAGAATATGGGCATTAGACAGCTATTTTGTCCATAACCACATGACACAAATGAAGCTGCACACTAACGTTCATTACCAGAATTCACAAAGCATCAATCAAAAAGCTTTTTTCCTAGCATCAATAAAGTTGAAGAGCCTTCCAGGACTGCTCTTCATTAGCAATTGCTATTGTGTTAAACAAGAACTGTGAAGAGCCAAGATAATACTGACTGTTAGAACACACAAGGACAAAGATGTGCTCAGCTTCATAACAGCTGGCCTGTGCACTGGCAAGCTGCAGGCACATCACAAGTGAGCAGCTAGAGGCATCAAGGTGAGTTCACAGAATGGAAAGCTGACTGCCTGCTGTAGCGACATTCCCCTACACAGCAACTGTTAGGAGACAGTCCGGGCCAAGGAGAACAAGAAGCCAGCCCCCAGGTATTCTTTATTACAGCATCTTCTGTATGCACATGCACAACAGGATGAGCTAGTCAAGGAACAGTAACCTGGAGCACAATCTGAACGAGACAGCGAGGCAGGCTTGCTCTTACTTTGCCCAGCCAGAGGCTGCACCCATAGGTGGAAACTCCTCCAAGTTGTTAAGATTTAGCTGGCTGGGCGGGGATCTGGCAGAAACAAGAGGCACTTCACTCCGCTTCCTTCTCCCTCCACTCCACGATGCACTATCGTTCTTTCCATCTTCCTCTTCAGCAAGGGAACGCCCCAGGTCCCGAGGCACCTGCCGGCCAGAGGCACTGACTGAGCTGTTGCCTTTCCTTCTGCCTCGTCTAGCCGGCAAGGCTTCAGGCGTGGCTGTAAGGAAGCTCCCCAGGCTGGCCTTCTGAGATGAGCGCCTCTCACTGTGGTTAAGCACAGGGCTGTACCCAAAGCTCGGGCTGCTACTGGAGACCATGCTAGGGAAGTCACTGCAAGGGCTGGACAGGTTTGATCCAGAAAAGGAAGAGGAGCCACTGGATGCAGCAGCAGGAGAACAGCTGTTATCTGTGGTGCAGGAGGTCACCGAAGTCCTTTGCGAAAAGAGCTGCACTCGGCTGCTAGTTGCGTGGCCTGCTCTCCTTTCTGATCCTGTCCTTTGGCTCCCATGGGCCTTGGAATTGGGAGTTTTAGCAGGAGTAGAGGGTCCATTAGTCAGGATCTGGCTGGTCTGCTCCCTTAAGAAGTTCAGCAGAAAAGGCACAAAGTCTTTCTGAAGCAAACTGAGAGATACCAGCTTGTCATGTATGTGGTTTTCCTACAAGGAAAGAGGACAAAGCATTAATATAAAGATGCTACCTGATTCTTTTTTTTCCACTTGTCTAGACTCATTTAGTAACTATGGGATCGCAATACACAATAAAAACAACATAATTTGTCAAAGCAGACCGCTGAAATTCAAGTGACCTTAGCACTAGTCATAGATCTGAAACCCAGCCTCCACAGAAGCCATTTTGGCCAGAGTTTTCAGATGGCATCACTCACTTTGGTCTCCAATTGGGAATCAGCAGAACTGTCCCCTGGAAACATCAACAATACTTACTGAAGCTACAGCCAGCCAGAACTTGCAGCAACTGGCACCTCTAAGTCCAATGTTTCAAAGTAAGATGTGGATACTCAAGCAGCTAATGCTAACATAAACTAATATCCACAATTTCTCCATTCCCTGCTTGTCTATGAATATCATGTGCTCCCACAGAGGGGTGCTGTAACAACAAATGTTTAAGTCCTGTGGTGCCAATTAAAAGACCAAAGCTGCTCTTCCATCTCAATTAAATAATTCTGCTCGCTTGAGACCCCACAGAGGTCTAACAGAGACTGTGCAACGAACATGAAGTCTATACTTAAGAAACCTAAACCAAAAAAAAAAAAAACCCACAGCCACAGAACCAACACATTCAAAATCTAAACAGATGGTGATCTTACCAGGGTAAAACTAGTCAGAAAGACTTCACGTTACATGCACAGGTCAAAGCTTTGTACACTAGGTAATATTTATTTTGTTCTGTACACATTTCTGTTTCCTCTCAATGGCATTCAGCAACATTTGCAACAACAGCAGAAGAAACTCTCGCAGGCAGCAACTTACTCCTTACTAATGTCAAAATCACTGCGCACACGTTCCTGTTTTACTTATATTCACATCTCCACTATCTATATGAAAAGAGAGCAGAAACTATTTTGGAAGGAATTGTTTCTATGAAAGAAGGCAGTGAAAGCAGGGCCCTGATGTGACTCCTGACATCCTTGACACCGGCAGTGAAATACTTATTTGAAAGCGTGAAACCAATTCAGCTTCCCAGAGAAGTACGAGACTTGCACACTCGGGCAACGGGCAAGCAGCCCCTGCTTGCTGCTTTAGCACTCCCATGCTCTATGAAATAGCATGGGTCAGAATACAAACCTCATCGGAAGACCCAGCTTCTTACCAGCTCCAGTGAGAAACTACCACGAAAGCTAGAGCAAGACATATTTATATTGTCATTGCTCGGGTGCCCACCTGGGCTTAGTGCAGAGGCCGAAAGATAAGATTACGGTCTGTGCACACGGTCACACAGTTTCTCCAACTTTTCCGAGCACAACTTGTGTTCACTCATCCTTCCCTGCGCAAGTTAACAGAGGTTCGGCTCCCCCGCTGCAGGACAAGGGCAACCTGTCGGCAGTTACCAGCTGCAAGCGTTCCGCTTGCTTTCTCACCCTGAGCAACCGAGCTGCTCCCAGCAATGACAGGCAGCCAGCAACTCCCCGGCAAGGGCAAACTTTTCAGTTAGTCAACAAAGTGTCCACAGTCCTCACCCACACATCGCCGGCCAAGCCACCAGCCCCTCAGACTTCATGACCTCCGCAGGCCCATTCTGCCATTCAGTGCCTAAGAAACACTGGCCAGCCTACAATGCTGCTCCTTCCTCACACAGAAGTTTAGGATGACAGCAACACTCGACTAACTCACGCGGGTGACAGCACTGAGTTTTGATTCTAGTTAAACGCATTCTGAGGGGCTGAGGCAGAAAATGCTTTAAATACACATCTTGTTTCTGTGCGTTATCACTGAAATACAAGCGCTCACAGTCGGTCTGTGGTTATGAATGCTTCTACTACCACGCGAACCCACACGCTCCGTCCGTGGCACATTACAAAACTCAGCGTACCCGGACCCAGCAAGAACCCACTCGCAGCCCCGGAAGATTCTTCTCAACGCACGGCCGGGACGAGCAACAAGCCGGGAGGCACCGCAGCGCCTGCACCGGGCCCCGCAGCAAGCCCTCGAGAAGGAGCCGCGTCCCAGACGCAGAACACAGGCGCCAGCCCGCGCTGCCGGCCGTACCCCGCCCGCTGCCGAGAGCGCCGGTGACAGCTCCGCGCGTTTCTCAGCGCGGTCTCTCCCGGGACCCCCGGGGCACCGCTCCCCCCTGCGGGGCGGCCCGACCTCCGCAGGCCCGAGGCGACGGGGGCGGCCGAGCTCCAGGCCGCTCTCCCGCCGCCAGGCCCGCGACCAGCGCCGCCGCCCCGC
>VXAL01006987.1:46580-64321 GCA_013399475.1 Chauna torquata
GCCCGGCCGCCACCACCACCTCCAACACCACCACCGCGCCTACGGCTCCCTGCTGCCCGCCGAGGCCGTGCCCATCGTGGGCGGCATCGACACGCTGGAGCTGCCCGGCGCCGCCGTGGGGGAGATGGGTGAGTGCGGGGCCCCCGCGGGGCACTGCCTTCTCTCCTAGAAAATGCACGATCTGTACGTGTGAGTGGCAGATTGCACGCTGTAGACCGTAAAAGTACATCAAAGCAGCACATAAGAGTAGACCCCGTGGCCACGAGGCACTAGACCCAGCCGATTGTGTCCGTGTTTGTAGGCTCTGTCCTTGCAAACGCAAAAATAAAACGCCAGCATGCAATTCTAGGCTATCTGAGCCCTGCGAGTACATAAGTTCTTGTATCCCGCCGAGACATGGTGTTAGTGTGCTGAAACGCTCGCCTTCAATACCGAGGGATTTCTTGCAATCACGGTGTGTCTGCCATGCTCTTAACTGGTCACCATGTGCACAGTAAAGCATGAAATGAGCTTGCAGTGAAATTTGTCTTTTGGAACCTAAAACTTGGCCCCTGTGGTAGGGACTGTGAGGGAACAATAGTGTGCAAAAGTATGGTCAACCAGTGAATGCATCGTTAGAGTTTTCTTCCCCACCTGCAGAGGTAGTGCGTATTCTAAAAGCATCAAAGATAAAGCAGTAGAAGTCACTGTTGTGGAGTTTTGGTTCAAGGGCTAATGTTTGTGCTTAGTGGATAAGAACACATCTCACTGACCGTGAAGTTCCTCACTGACTCTCCTCTGCTTTTCCTCTCCCTCCATCTCCTCTAGGATTTAATGATGATCCCGGCCCATCTCATCAACCTGGTCTTGAGAAGATGAACCTAAAAGAAGAAATAGTAGTGAAAGTGGTAGAGCCAGAAGAAAGCTCTGAGGACATGGCAGTGGTTCCACCTAGCCAAGAACAGCTACCTTTTCTGGGGACATCAGGTGGTGGTTCCTCTGGGAAAGTAAAAGCCAAAACAAAAGGCAAGTCCCAGGCAGACCAAAATGAAATAACTGAAGCGGACCTAGTGCAGATTCAGCAGGCCCAGATGCAGGTGATCCAGTCTGGCTTTGACAGTGTCAACCACAATCTTCGGCTGCTGCAGCAGGGCATGCAAGATCTGAGTAACAGCCTCAGCATCATGGCACAGACACTTGTTGCTATCAAGAACGTCTATGTGAAAAACAACACTGGCCCAACCACGTATGCCACTGCCTCTACTCAGACCACAGCCGGGTACCTGAGCCCAGGTTCTCCCCAGGTCTCCCCGGCTGAGGACAGAGGTAGAGCGCAAGTGGCTGGAAGCAGCAGCAGAAGCAGCAGCTGCAGTTCCAGTTCCATGTCACAAGAACCAGGTCCTTCGGAGTTTCCTAGGCCCCCCCTGAGAACCATTAAGAAAGAACATCCAAATGGCTGCTACTACTTCTGCTTTGCAGACGTGTAAAAACTTGAATATATGTACAGTGACTGTGGTGTTAGGTGCTGTTGTATGTTCTGCTCCAGCCTGTGACTTTCAAGGAGCAAAATGGACTTGCCTCCCACATTTTTCCCAGTGGGAAACATTTCACTTTAGGTGGCATTAAACACTAATTACCAATCTCCTGTTTGTTAATTCTGTTGCACTTGGCTAATGTTTTTCTTTTGTTCTCTTCATCCTCTTACTCTCTTAAAAACAAACAAACAAAACATTTATTTTGACTACGACTCTTGTCTGTATTATCCTTTGTTTAATGTGACCTTTGGGAAAATAAAAGGCATGAGAGTGGGGTGAAAAAGTAACGCTAAGGTTACTGACCAGCAGGAGCTGTCTTACACCAGTTGCTTAGTTTTTTTAATCAAACAAATGGCAAAAGTAGCTGATGTTTTTAAGTAGTTGCTTTTTTCTAATAATGTTGGGGCTGTTTGCCTTTTTTTTTTTTTTGAGCTGTGCAAGGCATCACAGGGAGGGTTTGACATACCTGCTTCCTCTAGGAATAGTTTAGGATCAGGCTGTTGATTCATGAATGTACGTCCCAGAATTCATACAGCTTTGCTCTATCTGGCTATTGTTCATTTCCAGCTTGTCAAACGCACCTTCTCCTCAGAGGTATTTTGTTTTACTTTGCTAGCAGGGAAGGCTATTTCTTGTCACAATTAAAATAGAGAAATACAGCGAAAACAATAATTGATGAGTGATGCCTGTTTTTGATATGGAATAATTTATCCTGGTATGGTTTATTAGCAGGCTGTGTCTTCACCAGATCTTGCAAGCCTTCTGGAATTAATACCACATCACTTGAAATACAGAGAGCAAAAAAGCTTCCATGTTGTTTTACATGAAACGGAATTTAGGCCTGCTGTTAAACAAATTACAGGAGGCAGGGGCTGACTTCAGATAGAACAAGTGCTCTTGCATAGGTTATGAAGAGATGCTTTCATCTTCACCTGTCAGAGAGATTAAAAACTGTCATTCTCTTAACTATACATCCAAGGAAGAAGAAAGAAAAGGAAGAATCTGAGCAAACAGTAATCTGTTAGGTGCCAACTCTGAAACAAGCACAAAGGAATTATTTTATCCTAACGTGATGAAGAGACATCTTTTCACATTTCAATAGGATGAACCTTTTGCCAGTGACGCTGTTCTTAAGATGTGTTTAAGGCTTCTGTGTTTAAAGCTTGTATATAGTTGCTCTACTTTTCAACATTAAAAATTTTCAGCGGTGCTATGTTCATATGTCCAGTGTACTTACTGGACCTAAAACAGAAACCCTCTCTTTTATCCTATCACCTGAAAAATTATTCAAGTCCTCCTCTTAAGCATTTATCACCAATATTAAAGTTCTACAGATAAACTTGGCCTACGCTAATGACCAGCTGTTTCTAGTTTTGCAGTGACTTTGTACAAGTGTTCCTGCCACAAGAACCTAGCAAACAAGGGGTGTACATACAGAACAGCAACCCAACTACCCCTCTCTTAGGAGTATAAGAATACGTAAACATAGGGTAAGATACATCATTTTTGTGGTCAGCTGTGACAGAGCACTATACCATCCAAAAATACAGGATTAATTCCTTTAATCTTTAGGGAATCAGGCCATTTACTTTAAAATGTGATAAACCTAGGAGGTAACAGTAGCTGCAAGCATGAAGGAATAACGCGAAGGAATGTCCCTATCCCCAGTTGCACATTTAGAATAGTTACCTCAAATTAAGGCATCTCACCTCTAGTCTGTACATGAGTCTGATCACACTTAGGATTTTAACTGAATTTTAACAGGTTTCTTCTGAGGCATTGCTCAGTGAAGAATGGAAACAAAATTCTTAAGGTGGCTCAAAAGAACTATCTAAAAAAGAAATGGTAGAAGAGGATGACAAATCCCAAAGCTCAGCCAGGTACTGTTTCAATTACAACATAAAGAAGGCAAGTGCTGATCAACTGACCGCATTGGATTAATACAGGGGCTACGCCTTGAAGAAGAGGAGGTTCCCATTTTCATGTGTCCCTTACAAAAGGAGGTGGTGTAGGTGACAGGTATCACCATGTTAGTCATAAATTGCTGACTCCAAAAATGAGAAAGAAATTCTTCTAAATCTGATTTTTGAGTCTACATTGTTACAAGCTTTCCATGTTAACCTGTTGGAAGCATTTGTACTTCTCCCCCTTTAGTACAGATGGGTTGTCTCAAGCAGTGTTTTCCGTAACTGAAACAGGTACCCTTCATTTGTGTTTTGTTCTCATAAACAAAGCAGCCACTTAATAGTGGGACATTCCACGTTGGACTAGTGAAACGTGATCTAAAGTTTACCTGGTCTTTCTGGGCAGTGGTTTGAGCTGTCTGGGTTGCAATAGCCAGTTCTTTCCTGTCCAACATTCTTTTGGTGTTTCATTTCTTTCTCCAATCGTTAATTCTTGAATTTCATTTACTACAGCCTTTCTAGGGAGTGCTAGCTTGTGTGTACTACACAGCTTTCTCATGTTTAAGTTTAAATAAGAGGAAGCTACAGTCCAAGGGCAGAGAAGTGCAGCAAGATCTCAAGAGCAGAGTGAGTGGACAAGGTCTCCTGTGTTAATGAAGATGGTGAGCCAGGCAGTGCTAACAGACACTTCAGCAGTCAGACAACTACCAGACCTCAACACTGATATCCCGCAGTGTTTTCGTTCCGGTCTTGGATCTTTCCCACAGTCCCTCAATTGTTCTGCTAAGGTATACTGGAGCCAGGTCAAGACCACTCTCCCATTTCTGGTACGATCACCATTTACATAGTGTTTTAAACAATGAAAGATACTGAGCTACCTGTCTCACTTGTCTCCAGTACAGAGTGCATAAATTTGTTGTTTTCATCTTCAAATTAATACAACTGGCTTTCTATTTCTTTATGTGCCTTTTCTGTGATCAAATGATGGTTTTGCTGGGAACACCAAAAGCACACACCCTCCAGAAGCATGCCATTACATTTCTGGCTGCTCTTGACAGAACAGGGATAGAGCTGGCCTTTAATTTTCTTCATATACATGGCATAACAGCGACAATGCCAAGAAAGAGATCCAGGGGATTTTCTCCCGCAGTTCTTCTGCACTTCCCTAACAACCTTGTTCTGGTCTGCAAAGAGGGAGCAGTATTTTCCACAGCATACAGGAACTAAGACATGCGTGCACATTAACCACAAATATAAATTGTGATTACACTACTTTAGATTTATCTAGTTTTACTAGAAAGAAAAATGAAAGGGTCTTGGAGGGAACTAGAGCAACTGGTTAACACTGCATCTCCACACAGGACAAACTGCTCAGGTTCAATAACAACTTTAGTTCATTAATTTCCCTATTTGCAGCTAAAATGTACTGTGCAGAGGATGAGACTGTACAAAAGGCTGTAAAAGCTCAGAGTGACTATGTCAAGACACTGGTCACCTCCAAAGAAATTGATTATGATGGCCTCTGACTAAGTAAGAAATTACAATTTAAAAAGAAAAAAATTAAAAATGTAGCTGGCCTTTCAGAATGACAAGTCTGGAATCCACCGTATCGTTACTAAAATTGATCTGATCTGGCCATCGCAATCATTGAATACAGAGTATAGATCAGAACAAGAGCAAATAGAAAAGGAGGTTTTTGAGGAGGAGGGTTGAGTTTTTTTCTAATCTTACAATCATACACCACATCAACCTACTAAATCAGTAAAACTCCAATCATTCTGACCTGCAATATGAGCATGTGACTTTTGATGCGGTAGTACCAACAGACACTTGCTTTATGCTTTCTTGTAATAGAAGAAAAAGAAAAAAAAAACAAAGCTTTTTCTCCATTTAAAGGACAGGGTCACAGCAATTATTTAAAAACAGAAATTAAAATTCAACTTTATACATAGTAAAATCACGATACAAACACACTCAAGGATTGAAGTTCTGCATGCTGAATGAATATTTTATTTAGAACCAGTTTATAAAAATAAAATATAAAATAATTTGAAAACAAAACTTAAAACATTGTACAAAGCCTTGATATGGTACAAATGAGAAAATAAATAATTACACCTTTATGTACAAATGACCATTACAAGGGCATCAACTCTTTATGTTCTTGGGTGCCTGAGCAAACATAAAAGAAAAAGAATGGCTTAGAAGATTTCTGAGGAGGGGGAACGGAACTGCAATTATTGAGCAAGAGAATTTGAAGGACTCAACATTTGTCTCCCTCAATGGTAACAAACAACCTCAGAAACACTTTCCACTTAATTTAATCATGCTGCAGATTGAGTTATTGAGTACTTAATTCCTTATGGAGTGACAACATCATATTTTTAGTTAACGCAACAATTTCATTCCTTGTAGTATTGCCCAGAGATTTTAGATTAGCAGCCATTGGTTTACAGTGTCAAAGAGTCAGTATTTGTCTGAAGGCATTGCTGGTGATTTCCTTAATTTACTGGTTGGGATATACATAGGAAAACATTTGAAAATTGACATCTGTTTGCACACACACTGCAACTTGTCTCTGGGTTGATTCTACAGAAAGAAATTTAGAACTTCAGGAAGAATTTCAAATTTTGCTTTCTAGCCAAAGAAAGCAAAGAGGCTGCAGAGAAGGCTGCTGGGCAATCAATCCAGATCTCCAGTCAGACAGAAGGAAAAGATGTGAAATATACAAAAAAAAAAAAAAAAAAGGAAAAAAGAAAACACTGCACCTTGTGTCAAACCTTTATGACCTTGCCTGCCACACAGCAGACAGGGGTTTAAAAGAATCTGGAGCCAGGCAGACCAAGTTAATTATACTGTACCTTTTGGAGCAAGCTGGTCTGCTGCTGTTATAGCTATTATATACCTAACAGTTAGGTGAAAGATCAAGAAATAAACATCTGTAACAAATTAATTCCAGTTGAATTCCCACAGCCAGTTGGGGGTGATCAGAACCTTGTATGAGTAGCCCACCTGTGGTCTTGTTTTTAGAAGAAACCATGGACTCTTGGCCAAAGCTGACTCTCAGCAGTAATTCTTACAGAAAAGGAGGGATCAAAAGACATGTAATGCCACAGCAATAATTAAAAATATGCATTTTCCGATTTAAAATACAATAACTGCAAATGTACTATTTATAGAGTGAATTTATTCTTTCAGTCCCTAAGCAGGAAAAAAAAAAAGCTACAAAACCCAAGACTTTATACTGACTTTAATGAAAGTTTCATGTGCACAAGAACAGCAAGAATTCCCAAGAATCCAAGCTATTCATGTGGATAGAGGAGAAACAGAAGCAAAAGACATAAATCACATATGCTAACATTTGCACTTGAAAAAAGGCATTGCTCAAGGCCTAGAGCAGAAACTTCAGATCTACATTCATTACTGGTATGTAAAATTTTGTGCGTTTACTTTCAATTTTGCACTACACTAGCAGGAATCCTGACATGCCTGAGACAAAACCAGAGAGACTCACCCAAGCTTTTGGCACCTAGACTAACCGGTCAGCTGGGCCTCTCCTGTGGTAAAGAAGGAACAAACAGGATACACAGGGCTTGTTTCAGAGCGCTGCAATTAAATTCCTTTTCTCTGAAAGACAATTTCTCCACCTCAGCTATAAAAGGCTGGAGAATACCGGTCAGTCCTTGGAAGCTCTGGGTATCCTGCAGCCCCAGTTCTGGCTCCCTGCTGAGCTCTGCAGGTCACAATTTGCTCTGTGCTAAATTTGTTGCATCGGCCACATGGTTGTTTCTGAATATAATGCTGAAGAAGTCTCTCAAAATGAAAATACGTAACTCCTGTAGGCAGCCCATGTAAATGCCAACCATTGTAGAAAGTTAGAAATTAGGGAAAACCATTGTCTATTATCCCACACGGGTGTAAAGTACTACAGGTTTTGTCACTGCTACTGTGAAGAGAAAACACGTTACCAAAGAGAGTAAAATCTGCCTACGTGCTCAAACCTGAATGGCTAAAGCAATTGCCAAGTTAATACATTAGACTTTAAAATGATACACTCCTATTCAACTCTTCCTTAAAGACAAAACACAACAAAAATCCTTTGGAGGTTAATACTAAAAACCCTATTATTTAAACCACAGGCAAACAAGGCTTGCTGTTACTGCGATTAAATAAACTTTTCAGCATTTTACAATATCTTAACATAATTCCAGGTAGTTATTACACAATCTAGGCTGACTTTTATATCATATCTCTTTTACAAATGTTACGTGTAGGGGAAAGGAAGACTGGCTTCAAATGGACAGCTGAGGTATTCTTGTGTGAGGTGCACGTGTTTACGTGATTGCATGTATTAGCTGAGAACAGTATGACCCACGCCTGCACAATGCATGTAGCCAAAACACTGAACCTTGCTTCCTTTTACCAAAGTTACTGGTTACTGCAAATTGTGGGCAAGACATGAGCCAAAAGCAAAATAGCAAACAAAACCCTTCAGTTCACTGCCTACTTGGTTAGCTTAAAAAAGTAGAATAAAAATATCCTGCACTATTCTACGATTCAGAAATAGGAATGAGCATCCAAAGGATAATTGTCAAGACTTTTATTTCTACAGCTGACAGTTCTCTAGCCACTCTTTATAGTAGAAAAGTGTATGGAGAATGCACTGCATGGTATCATGGTATTAACCTAGACACATGAGCACACCCTTGCTCACTTGAGTTGAACAGACAGGTACAGCTCTCATCACCTCACGGGACCATTCCTGCATGAAAAACCTAAGATCAGTGTATTATATGAGTTAGTTACTGAGTGAATGAACGAGTTTGACCTCTCTTTTATTCTTCTGTTCCTTTCTGGAACATTCAATTCCTCTCTCATTTAACACACATACAAAAATTGGAGGCAAGTATCCCTAGTTTGCAATTAGACCTTTTTAAAACACTGAAATATTCACCTTCTTACCAGAATTTATACCTCCTAGTGTTCTACAGAAATGTCTATTTCATTATGGAAAAATTCTGTTCACAGGAAAGTCTGTACTGTAGGTCTGGTATTGTCTTGTCTACATTCTCAAAGAGAAAAAGTGCATTTTTTTAGGAGCACTGCAGTCAACCACTGCATAAATGTTACTGCAATAAGAAGGACTTCTGGGAGTTTTGCCAAAGTAGGACTGTAGGATCAGGCCTTGTAAAATGGAAGAGACACAGAATCAGAATTAGGGCATAGCAAAATTATGGTAGATGAAGAGGAGATCAGACCAAGTCAAAGCACCACAGGCCTCAGCTCGCTCTTGCAAATGAACTTTAGTAATCAGGATGCAATAGCTGAGGCTGTTTCTGCCTCTGTGTATATATACACATAAGCATGTGTATATATATAATATATGTGTTTCTATATAGTATACAGTATCTATATAAGTGTGTATATACACACATGTACAAATGTATATTTATATATATAAAAAATCAAAATTGTGGTTTGCCAGCTATAGTTAATGCCATAACAATTGCAAATTGTAAGCAGTAGAGCTCTTTTCAGACAGAAAATCTCCCAAGTTATTTTTAGATATATAGGACCAGATCCTTCCTTCTACATCAAGACTGCTTAGTGCCATATGATAGAAAGCTTGATCTCAAACATGCAGATTTCAAGGCAAAAATATGTCCAGATTTCCCAAGACACAACGTGGCTGGTGGCTGTAATGAATGCCCCGTGTCACTCCCCAGGGGTCTGCACCTCCTGAATAATTTTATATACTAGCAGTTAAAACCTCATATTGCTCCTGCCTTTGAGTACTGAAATTTTTTACGCTTACTGATCCTCAAGTAGTACCTAGCATCATACAACTTGCCAGTGTTATTCTACTGTATGACAGCTTCTACTACTTTTAACAGGGTTTTACTTAAATAGTATTTGGCATTTGCAAATAATAATGAGTTTTATTAATATTAATATAGATTTTCAAGGTTGTCACTCAAATTCATTATATCATGCAAAATTGCAGCACAAAAGTCTGTGTGAAGTGTTCAATCTTTTCAAGTTCTATTTTAGTTTAATGGCTTCATGCCTCAACTTCTCTACAAAGCCTCCAAAGTGCTGGAGGAAACAGCACAGGAAACACCATGAAGAGGAAATGCACATGCAGCATCTGCATCCGCAACACGCCACGGCCACTGCGCTCTGAAGAAATGGAGGCTTGAAGAGCACAAAGCAACAGCTCCTTGAATGACAGTTTCCCACCTAAAAAATCATTGTCTTAGCTGCTGAATGCTATGGAGAATGACTATAGGTGTTCTATATGGTGGAGAAAAGTCTTCCTGTCCCTGAAAGTTTGTTGCAGATATCTTCCATAAACCCTGCATTCCCCCTCTGCACAAGGGCCATACACGTATACATCGGTGTTTTTATGCAGTCAGTTGCATATGCAAATGCTGGAGCTTAAAGAGCTATTGATTGTACAGGTCCTCTAGAAATATTAAGGTAATATTTATACATTAGTTGGTCAGCTGACCATTATCTAACTACATTAACTGATTGCTACATTAGTCTATAGTATGCAATTCTGCAAGTTTTGGGGGGAGGGTATCAAGCAATAAAAAAACCTCTAGAGGAGCAAGTAGTTCAAGACATAATATTCACAACCACTCCCCCATTTGTATTTTCATGATTTTCTCACTAGATCCTGTTGAATCCAGAGCAAAAAGCAATTGGTGATATACAGGCTTTTTTCCTCTTATTGCACTGAAGGAAGCCTGGGTCACCAATCACAATTGATGTCTCTTTCTCTATTTTGGCATAGTTTACTGTTTTTACATTTGCAAGTAGTTCAAGTACAGGTGAATTTCTACAACAACGATTTATTTCATATAAAATGGTTTGGGTTGGAAGGGACCTTTAAAGATCAACGAGTCCAACCCCCCTGCCATATACAGTAAAGTGCAACAATAGACAAGTCTGTATTTTTGGAGAGACCAGAAAAAATCCTTAGGTGTTATATTCTCTCTCACCTGTTTCTGGATCCTGCCACACTGGGGAGAAAATACAAACTCCAAAAATTCAATTTCAGCATTTCAGGGGAGGTTGCATAAAGTTGGTACCTACTAAAACTGACCATATTAATGTAGGAATGAGCTCAAAGGACCTTAACAAAATGGGAAATAAGGGAGAGGTGAAGAAAAATAATCATAGCCTGCCATACCACCTTAACAAATAATTCCAGCAGTGCCCAGGGCAGAAATATCACAAATGGGACCAAATACTCTTTTTTGTATACCATAAGGAAACATATGAGGAAAACTGGAAGGAAAGATGGAATTTGTTGTTGTCACATTCATCTATTAGGTATTCGTTGACTGTCACTGCTCCTGTAATATGAGCATTCATAACAATTAAGAACTCACATTATGAAATAAAAATGAATAATCAATAAGCCCTATTTGTAATAAAAAATAAAAATACCTTTGAGTCTCTGTTCCTGTTCATATGCAAATACACACATAATTCCAAAGAAAAAAAGAAAGCTGCAAGACAAAACATTGGCTGGTTGAGAAATCAGCAGTCCTTCAATCTTGTACCAAGGTATAAAAGCTATTAGACTCTGTGCATTCCAGAATTTTTTTTCGGGAAATAGGAGACGCAATGCCAGGAGTACTCAGGAACTAACAGAAAGGGAACTGTATTATTTGTAGTCCATAAATTACAAATGAAAAATGAGAAAGGGTGAGTTTATATAAGCATATACATGTATGTATATATAAATATTTATATTATATAATTTACCATGAGGACATGCAATTATTGGTATAGCACCTATTATACAATATAATACAAAGGAATAAGACTTTCCAATGGTACAGTTTCTTCAGAAAAAGCAGGTATACCCTACCTATTGCATTCATCTGTAGTGCTTGAAACCTGAATGAAATTAAGGTTCCACACTGTGCTACATTACGTATGGGGAACATTATACATATTCATAGTAAGAAAAAAAATCAACATAGTCTGACAGAGCAAGTGAAATTCAGTGCAGCTCCAGGGCAGCTTTAATGCAGCATTAGAATGTGTTAGCTCAGAGACAAAATATTCCCTTTTAATCCAAAGGTATTCATTTGGCAGAGGTTAAATAAAAAAGCACAGATGCTGGCTGGAGAGGCCTATGACTACAGCAAGCAGATCAGCAACAGACAAGTCTCCTACACATCCAGCATCCCCACAACGGGTATAACCAGGGAGAGCTGGCTGCACCTTTTTTAGGATTGCATTCTTGCGTGTTACTATTCTGACCCACTATTCTCTTCCGAATACAGAAAAAGGTGCTGCACCATTAGGTTCTCCACAGAGATCCTGTAGAGCACAAGTAACTACTGAAATAAGTTGGAGGAATTAGACACCATGGACTTCACTGGCAAACAACAAAGTTTGGCTATCAAAGAACCATTTGGGCAAAAGAATGACAAGAACACAAAATCAAAAATATCTTAGATTGCTTTCTGTATATTTTGCTGTGATGACTAATACTCTTAACTAGATTTTGCAAGGATGTTGTTTCTGTCATGTACAACCTACCGAGGTGTTTGTCTTTCATGTTTTTAAAAAAAGAATGACCAAGAAAAAATCTTGGTTGGTAATTGTTTCTTCACTGTAAGATCAGTGATTTCAGTGAGGCATAAATAATGGAAAAACAAAAGCCAGCAGTAACAAGGGTTCTTTTTGCAGTTCAGTTAGGGAAAAACAGGTACTCCTGTTTTCTATCTTCTTTTCTAACATTCATTGCAATTTATTGCAAATCCACAACATTTGGTGAACTGTAGACATCTCCTTTCTCTCATCTCCTAGATGAGAAGGCTCATCCAAATTCTACCTAATGAGGTTTGCAGAACCCCCTATGACTCCCAAAGAAGTGTATGATATGGAATCAAGAATTAGCTTCTTGGATCCTAATTAGTACTAAAATTTCTACAGAATATCACTACAAAAAATCTTTAGCAACTGATAATATTCATTTTTAAAATGTCATCAGAGTCAAGAAGGGGTAAGATACATGACACTTCTTTAGGTAAGCAAATCTGTGCCATGGTAGATAGGGGACAAGATGAGCACTGTGACTCAGATGTGTACAACTCAAAAGCAAAGAGATTCACAAGGTAGAAATACCGTTGTCTTCTAAACTGTGCTTTTTTAAAACCACAGAGACATGCTTCAGCAGAAATTATCTCCCAAGTAGTGACGTTATTTTGGGAATAATGGTTTCAGGTTTTCTTACATCTTTCTTGAGACAGGCCTTAAATACTTTGGCCAAATCTTCTAGCTAGGTAAACTGAAAACAGACATAAATACCCTTTTAAAACACTCACCTTGGAGATATTTTTGACTTCAAATGCATTGCACCTCTTTGACTACCTAGTCATTCTTTTCCTGTCCTCTACCTCCCCTCCCCCAGATCTGCTTGCTGCCTGTTCCTAGGCAATGCCTGGCCACTAATTTACACAGGATGCTTTCTCATGAATAGTTTATGATGCTTACGTTCTTTAAAAAGCGCAGGTTCAACACTTTTTTTTTTTATATATATACTTTTTGATTTTTTTTTTTTTTTAAATACACAGTACACAGACACAACATGCATCAGACTTAGGAGGCGGCTTTATACCTGTCAAGGCCCAGTTCCTATCTGCTAAGCTTAGTGGCTGATTTGCTCTTTCCTGTGGGAGTCTTAGTGTTCGGAGAATGGTGGAAGGAACTGCCAGATCCTTTTGGACCATTCTTGCTTGGTTTGCTGTAGCAGTGCTCTTGTTGGCAGGATCTCCTAGAAGATGAGGAGCCTGAATGGCTAGGAGGTGATTTACTCCTCCCAAGATGTGGGGAGGAACTCCTCTGGTCATGATGGGTTCTCCCAGCCCGTGATGGAGAGGAACTGGCAGTACGGGGTAAGGAAGTGCTCCTAGGGGAGGCACTGGGACTGCGTCGGGGGATGACAGGGCTTTTGGGTGGTGTTTTTGGACTATGTGGAGATCCTGGACTCTTACACTGGGTAGAACTCCTTGGTCTTTGAGATCCATTCTGTAGGATTTGAGCCAGACGAGAGATAAGATCCGAGTCCGAGCTGCTACTCCCTAGGACTCTGTATCTGCGTAACCTTAAGAAGAAATGAAAAAATATTATTTCTATTCCAATCTATTCACTAAAGTTCATACAGAAACACAGTACAACTGGAAACTAAGGATGAGCTTACACTGCAGAACAGACATCTGGATCTGAACTTTCCTGTCAGATAGAGGTGTTTGGATCTAGGCTTTGGCCTCTGTGTTGTTCAAATCAACACGATAATTACATTTGCATAAACTCACTTGAATAAACAGTTTAAGTATTTATAAGAAAATTCAATTTCCTGGTGGTGCTGAAGTGCACTGAAGAGCAGTGCTTACCACCTCTGTTTTGATGGGGTACATCCATTCCTGTACACCATCAGTACACTCCTATGCACAATTAAGGGATGACAAGGTACACCACAACCTCCTTCAGAGGATTTTGTACTACTGATTATATCATAACTCTCCTTATCCTGGTAGTCTAGGTACTGAAGAAACTAGGTCATGGTTGTCTATACACAGAACTGGCAAAGGAGGGTTTTTAGAGTTCACCTTGCTCTCCATTAATTGGCTCGCTTTACTTAGCTATGATCTGAGCATAGCTAACTAATTTTATACTGATGGCTGGAATCTGCAAACCAGAATACTTAAAGCTTCTACAATAAGAACAGTTAAATTTTCAAAGTGACTGGGACTGGGTATGACAAATCCTATTGATTTCTATTGGTTTGTGAATAATTGACAGTTCTGAAAAAGTGATCCCACTTGGAAAAAAAAAAGTGTGAAGATTTAGTTATAGATTGACAGGTTTCAAAATTTTGACTACACATCTATTGATGTATAAGATATACTGGTGAAGTAGACTCATTCCTCTGTAGCAGCCTGTCCTCATTCATTTTCCGACAATGTAAGATTTCTCAGAGAATTCAAGCATTTTAAAAAAAAAAGTGTTAAAGGAAATGGAACTTCTACACAATTACGTGCTGCATATTAACTGCAGTCTAGCTCAAATCCATTTTCAACCTGAAATCTGATTTCTATTTTCTCTGTATTACCTAGCTTCTACCCCAGGCCTAGTAGGTGGTTTTCCTGGTGGTGGCCGAGGAAAGAATTGAGCTGAACTTGAATTGGTGACTTGATCAGTGGTAGTCCAGGACACTGGTCTGGGTATTTTGCTTTTTCTGGACTGAGGGCTGCTTGGAGATAAAGAATCTTCTGTCTGCTTGCTGAAATGAGAGTCCAGTGTCAATTTAGAAAATGAAGATAATACATCATCCTCAGAAAACGGTACTGGAGCAACAGCCATTTTTTCTTCCAGTGACTTATCAGAGGCACTTGAGAGGTCACCAAGGAAAGATTTGAGCTGTCTCTTTTCCACAAGTAGTCTGACCAAGTCTGTCTGATGGGCCTTTTTTAGCAGAAGCTTTTCCTTCGCTGAAACAGGAGAAGAGGACTCTGATGTTGAGTCTATCTCTTGTGCTAAAACTGGGATTCGGCTCTGCCTGAATACAAAAGGAGATTTAACCAAGTCCTTCTTAGATCGATGAGAATTCTCATTTGCTGAAATGCAGTGGAATAACTCTCCATTTCTGGGAGTGTTTTTCTCCTTCTTTTCCTCCTGGTGCAAGAAAGTAGTAAGGGCCACTTGGTGGCATTGCAAGTCTTGAATATGGACTTCTTCCTTATTAGAATGAAAGCCATTTTCCTGAACTCGTGCTATTTTGCTTGCCTGTCTATTAGTATGTGGGTTGATAAGTCTTGAGGAAGAAAATTCTGGTGTTTCAGGTACTACTGACTTCAGAACCTCATCTTGATTTGGCACCAAACAGACAGACCTTGGCTTTGATTCTTCAGCAGCTTCAGTATTAGTTAGAGGTTCTTCCTCTGCAGTTTTTGAGTTTCCTGGCAAAGAATTCTGTTCTTTGCTTAGCATTTCAATGGCATCCTCAGAAACCACTGGAAGCCGTTCTTCCTCAGTCTCTACAGGAAGATTGTCAAGTCCTTTCTCTTCCTGTCGCTCACTATGTTGTTCAGGTAGGTCCTTTTGGCCACTGTCTGGGACATTGACATATTCTTTGACATGTCCTTCCCTTTCAAGCACTTCTTGGCTGATATGAAGTACCAAATCTGGTCTGATGGCACTAGCTGGAAGTGCGTCTTCTGTCACAACCAAGCCTGGCAAACTTTCCTTTGGAGACGAAAGTTCCACTGTGTGTTCCATAGACTGCACATCCCGCTCTCTTTTCTCTAGCTGGTGGCCGTAATGAAAGCTCTCTGAAGCAGACTGTGTGGATGCCACTGAGGGCCTGGGTATTGTTACCTGCGTTGGAAAATTAGAGAAGGTAAAGGTGAAAAATTCAGGAATATCAAAGATAATATTCTTTATATTGCATTTTTGATTCCATGTCTTCAAGATAGATTATATAATGATTCCTATGAATCACAATGTTCAAATAGTAGCTAAACTTCACAAACTATATCCAGACAATTAGGAAAATAGAATACTCTATCAACCCAAGACAGAAATGTGTAACACAAAAACAAACATAACCTCAGTGGAAAATGTTGCAGTTACCAAGGAACCTCCTTGAAAAGAGATCCAGCCTAAGAGGTAAGCTTTTTAGTATTTTACGTTAGTTTGAATACTTTTTGAATAAGTTGTATATAAACGTAAAATCTTTAACAAGCACACAACAATACTTTTTAGACAAGTACAGAAGACAAAGAACACAGTGAGGTCCAGATTCAGGAATTGACTTAAGTTTCAATTTAGGTAGAATTTTGATACTGTGTTAACAAAACAATTAATTAAAAAAAAAAAACTTATCTACCTAATTAAATACATCAGTACCTATAATACCTACATTTCTTTCTGAAAACATTCCTGAGTGCTCAAATTTTAGCTACTTCCTTCCCTATAGAAGCTTGTCTTTTTTTATTATTATTTTAAACTGAACAAGCAGGTCAGGACTTCTTCTTACCTAAGGTTATTAAGAGATTCACAAACTAAATATTCACACACCTAAATCCCCCAATGGGTCTAATCCAGTAGATATGCTTAAGGCACCCCTAAAACCTGTATATAGTATTGAGTCAGAGTCACTGTGAAAAACAGTTGGTTATGCTGAGCGCTGCCTCTAGAACATAGATTAATCAGAGCACATGACCACAAAATGGGAAACCTGCATTCATGTCTCTCCCCGCCCTGAGGGACAAACTCTCTTCCCCGACTTCCCATCAAGTATGGGCAGAACCAGAATGGGACTGCTTCTTTGCTTTCCCATTGAAGTCAAAACACTGCACAGTAAGAAATGCAAGAGTCATGAGGTCAGAGGGTGAGAACACACACAAGTGGTAGGAGCTGTACCTTTATGGCCAAGGGACAAATGCGTGCTCATGAGAAGGGGAGTCCTACCTTCTGGTTTACACATATTGGATTGAGTCACTTGATAAAATTTATAAGCTGTAACAAAAGCAAGGGGCTACCCTTACATCTTCCTCTACATGAATATAGAGTTCAGCTCCTTTTTTCCTCATACTTCTTAGCCCCATGAATCTGACACAGTTTGAGTTTGTAATACTCATCAGAAACTGGAAAAGACTGGAGACTGGGTTTGGACATTAAAACTTTCTTGATTCAGTGATGGAAGATGAGACAACTAGTGACAGCCTATTTCCAACATTGCCAGGATTCTGCTGTGGTACAGAAGACAGATTTCACTTGAACTTGTTGCAGAAATTACCTAGACATGCTGGTGAGCTCAACAAGTTTTTGCAAGAGCTAGTGTATTGGCACTTCTGGGTGGCAGAAACTGAGCTTATATGTCACATGTGTCATGTGTAACAATTTATACAGCGTACTCAAACTTCACAAATGCAGAACTCTCCAAAGTAAGAAATGCCAATTAACAGTGAAAGGTATATAGTCTCACAGGAATCTGAATATAATAGCTTCATTGAAATTCTTGCTGGTTTTTTTTTGTTTTGTTGTTGTTGTTTGTTTTTTTGTTTGTTTTTTTGTTTTTTTTCATTTTCTCCATATTCCTGTATAAAAACATTCCATCATTATGGACACACATTTATCTCCATGAAACACAAACATTCAACTGATATTATAAACAGTTCACTAGAACAGAACATAAAACATAAATCACGGTTTGGCATAAAGCTGAATTAAAGAGAAGATAATTATTTATGTTAAGGAAATTATTTCTATATTGTAAAATGTATTCTGAACC
>VXAL01006987.1:64821-85646 GCA_013399475.1 Chauna torquata
ATTGCAGACGCTTTCTTGTGAGAGAACCCACGCACATCAGTTTGGCCACAGAAAAAAACAGAGGAAGCAGGATTTTTTGAAAAAAGCATCTTTTCATGATTAGGTCAATTAATACCTAAATTTTGAGTGTTAAATAAAAATAGTTTAGTAAGAAATCTGCATAGAAAGTAAAAGCGATAAAACTATAGAAAAGGTCTAGGAAACAGCGCAGCTATTCCTCAGGTTTGCATATCTCTCTACTAAGCAGCTCTGAGGTACACACCTCCATGTACCATACAATTGAAGGACTCACATTCATATGACAGAGGACATCTTTTGCTTGTCTTACACAAAAATCATCAGATCTTTTAGAAATTCTCAGCCACAAACTGGGTGAAAGGGGGTTCAGGGATCTTCGGTGCAATATTGTCCTCAGAGTAGCAGGTTTGGATTTTGGAGCAATCACTTGCTGTCTGCTTAGTTCTGTCTCCATCTTGTTTCAATAACCCATTCTACAGGGCTGCAGATGGAGCCTCCAAAGTAAGGAAATCTTGCAAAATGTTTCCTTGTCAAAACTTTTTACTTCATGAGCTACTCTGCTTGCCAATTCAAATCCCTTGAGTATTAAAAAAAAAAAAAGAGAAATAGAGTTGTCCTCCACGTCTCTGAAGAAGGATGGCTTCCTTTAGAACAGAATAGTTTCTGGTGTCCTCTCTCAATTTTCAGAGGTAAAACATCCTTAGTTATTTCTTTTTCGGAGGATATTTCTCTTCTTGGTACTTTTCCAGAAGGGATGCAATTGCATTTAAATTATCCTTTGCTTAAATACGTTTACATGTAAACTCTCTTTTCCTTGTGATGTCTCTCTTGTATGCCAATTCCTTTTTAGGTGAAACCAGCTCTGATGTGAAATCTGTTTACTGTTTTCAACAGACTTCATCTTTGCCACGATTGGAGAGAGAATTTCCTAGTCTTTCAGACCTCTTTTGACCAATCCAGATTTAACCCTTATACCCAAGAAATAAAAGAGTAAGCTTGTTGAAGAACCTACAATAGAACAAGGAAGAGCTACTTGTGAACAGACAACACTGAATAAAAGAAGGGAAGAAAAGCATACTAGATGACTAAGTATCATCAGAGAATATACTGCCAAGTAGCTCACAGATTCAGAAATGGCTTACTGAATGCATATATCACTTTCTTCATATATCACAAATCTAGTGATTTGTGTTCACTAACAAATAGAAGTTTGTTTTCTTGGATGGTCAATAATCCTCTCACTATTCTTCTCAAAGCACAAGGATTAAATTATATCCCTATTAGGCTTGACATTTCATCTGTATGTGCAATGAATTTAACTCATGCAGAAGTGCTTCTCATGCAAGTGTTGTTACAACTTCAGGTGCAGCTTCAAGAGAGAAACCAAAAAGCAAGACCAAAAAGAAACATGCAGGATTTAAAAAGGAACTGGTTATCAACAGAGTCTGACATGTTATCTGAGGTCTCATTGGCTGAAAATATGAAGGGATACACATTGCTATGCATGTACCAAATGCTGGTGTGTTACATTGTAGGGTTTTAAGAACATCCCTAGAAGGGATGGAGATTCAGTTCTGTGTGGTGGATGCCGGTTCACTGAGATGGAACCACAAGGATGAGTTGTAAACCACAGCAGCAGTTCCTTTACTTTTTGGCAGCCGTGGCAGAATAAGGAGATTCCATCCTAACATTTAAATTTAATTATGAGCCATGAAAGATCTGCTTCATGCCTCAACTATTCCTGAGACTTGCAAATAAAATCCCTTAAAACAACTTAAAAAAAAAAAAAGTCATATAGTTCTGTAACCTTAATTATCCCATAAATGGTCGTTTCCTTCTGAAACATTGCAAGACAGAAGTCATAATCAAGGAGTCTGAGAAGGGCTGATCCTGAGACTTGCAAAATACACCAATTTAAATGGTTATTATTTAGCCTAATTCATAGAGACAGAAATCTCAAGATTGTCCAATACATATCTAGTTACAAAACAAATAATACATGACCTAATATGTAAAACTAAAAACCCGACATCATCATCAATAATCTTCACACTTTCTTGTCTTCTGCCCCTAACTAAAATCTTACCCTATGAGATTTCTGTGGCTAATCATGTCAATTCTGTATGACACTGCACCTGAGGAACAAAGATTATACTGTGATGTGGGCACCTCATCTAAGAAAAAAGAATGCGGAGAATAGATTTAAAATGCTGACTCCCAGCATCTCATGGTAATCAGTTTATAACATTATCTACCTGATTATCACAATTCCAGCACTTCAAAAGAAGTTATGATACAGCAGATTAATGAAAAGGATTGAGACTACATATGGAACCATGTCTTCAAGGTTCTCCTTTCACTCTGAGATGTTTAAATGAAATTACCAGCACCATAGTCCTGAATCCTTTAGCCTTCCCGAAGTAACTTCTTAATTTCTCTCTGATTTCTGAGGCAATAAATTAAATTGCATTTTCCTCAAGAAGCTTTACAATACAGTGAGTAGAATGTTAAGAAGGAAAAAGAACAAAACAACAATATAAATATCTCTTAGACATCCTTTTTGACACCTGACAAACTTCCCTCCCTTTAAACCTTTGACAGGCTGCAATAGCAAGCGAGACGCTTGGATGAAATCATCTACGAAAGTACATAGCAAATTGCAGAGGAATTTCATATTGGGTTTTGGTTAGCAAAGCTGCTAAATCTAAAAGATCTAAAGGTCTGAATACAGATTACTGCAAAATACCAGCAGGTAAACATCTAACCTCGCAGCAGTAGCTTCTTTCCTCCACTCACGCTGTCTGCTGCTTCTACAAGCATGTCAAATGCCTTTAGGACTTCAGGCCTCTTAAAAACATGGTATACAGATCTGTTGTTACGCTAATCCCATCATTATTTGTAACTTCTCACATTAAGAAGCCTTTATTATATTACTTGCCATTCTGAAGACACTTCAACCTAATCAGTTTACTCTTCAGAATTTCTTTCCTACCTTAGATAAGGTCATGTATCTATGAGAAGAAACATTATGTATCTTTTCTCTTTTCTCTTCTTCTCTTTTTCACCTGTTGTTAGCTCTACAGCCTAGCAGCAATATGACCAATGTTAGTATGAGCCTGCAGCTTCTGCAATACCAAGCAACCTCCCTGAATCTTTCCAGTTCACCAGCTTCCTCCTACTTCATGATTCTTTCTTTCCTTACGTCACTTAATTTCTATTTTCTTGCACAACCATATACTTCTGGAAAGAAATCTGAGCTGCAATTTGTGTGAAAGGATAAAGGAAATGTTAGCACATTGGCCTGTATTTTACAGCTACTGTTATTCTCGCATGAATAAACCACTGCTATGCTTACATCTCTGTAGACAGCTTACCCAGCTTACTATTCAGGACAGCCCTCCTCTCAAAATCCTCCCTACCTACTATTATCATTTTTTGTGACCTTTTAGAGACTAATCCTTTGCATCTCTGACATTCCCTTCCCAGATTAAAGTCACAGCAGGGAAGAAGTTAAACAAAATTAATTATAGATTTACTAAACTACACTGGCTGTTTCTACACATAGGCTAATATGTGGATAAACAGGAGAAATACATGGCTGTAATTCATGCTGTTACGGAGCATAAGACCAGAGATGACTAAGTCTTGATAATGAATCCCTTCTGACTTATATACAGTACTGCAAGCATTGCAGGCATTTGTAGAAACTGGCAGCCCCCAGGATACTACGCTGTTGTTAAAAATTCACACACAGCACACCCTAATCCTAAACGGGAGAGAAGTAGCATATGAAGGCTTAGTTATATCCGTCTGAAAGGAAGAGCATACTGCTCTCCACAGCTCTTCATATATATTCTTTCTACTATTCTATAATGCTAATTTTTGCGTCAATCTTACATGGAGGATGCAAAAAATGGGAAGAGGAAGGAACACAGATGCAGAGTTAGGAAGCTACAGGACAATTTTGTTTACATATCCTCTAAGGTGACAGGTATCTTCTGAGGATAAAGAACACACAGATGTGTGTGCACATTTAATTTGAAACTTCTTCTATAAAACACATAAACCGATTGAAGAATATTCTTGAAATTTACTTATATTGCATAGAACTGTTTGAATTGATAGAGAACTGAGAAGCAGCTGCAATTAGAGATAATTATTTCATATCACTCATACAATACTTCTGTCATACATTGTAATTAGAAGTGGGCCAGTATTGTAATACTTTTGAGTTCCACAGAAACAGTCTTTTTCAAAGCATCAGTTTGCCTTAATGCACTGTTCAGAGATGTAAAAACATGGCCACTGAAGCCTCTTTCACATTTCTATCTCACACTTTTATTTCTGTCTTTACAGAAACCAAATTCCTCCTTTATCATGGTTATTTTCTCACAGTTGAAAGGCCTAGAGATTAAAAACTGTTGCCAGAAACATGGCCACTTCATGACTTTTTCCTGTAGAAAGCTGGAAACTACTGACTTCATGAGGACTTTGATTTTAGTATTAAAGCTACTGAGTATATATCATGCTAAGTAGCACAATTCAATCAGCATTTTTAAATCTAGATTTTACTACACATCTAATAATGTTCAATAGGATGTTAATCAGATCCCTGTGAGAGGTCTTGCCCAAGTATACTTAGGTACTCTGTTTTCCCAGTTAAGAAACAAAATAAAACACTACAAATTAGAGAGGTTCCTCCTGATAACAGAGGACATCAAGTACGAAGTAGCGCTTACTTTTTAATTATTGGTGCAGATATTTCGTATATAAAATGCAGTTAAAATATTTTCATAGCTATTAGACACAAATAGCTAATAATGATATAAGCACCTTTAACCAAACCTAGCTTAGTTTCAGCAGCAAGCTGTCAGAAATATATCAGTATGTTTGTTGTTTTTTTATTAACTTTAGAAGAAATTTTTACTATTTTTGAATGATCTTAATATAGAACTTAGCTTCAGAAATCTGTCCCCATACAGAGAATAGCCGCAATTTTCAGAAACAATAAAAACATAGGCTAATACTTCCTCAGAAAAACCATGAATTCTCCTTTGCGAAGGCACAACCTTTCTTTCCTTTTTTTTTTTTTTTTTAAAAACATAACATCATCTTTGAAAGGTTTGTTTGAAATATTGTATTCTAAAACCAAGCTCCATCCAAATAAATAGTCTTCTTTTGTCACGAAAATGAGACAAACACACAGACTATCAATCACATAAAAAATGTTTTTCTGCATAATAGCAATGGGGTCTGGCCACTGCTGTTCAGATTAATTCTGAATATTCCTCTCCAGATATCACTTCCAATGAAGGGTCATCATGAAGTATCAGGTAATCCATACACAAGATCTGCCTTAATTTCAATGTGCGAATTTCAAATATCTGTATTTTTGTATCTATGAGCCAATATCTAATTCTAGATTACTGCTGTGCTATACTTATGCTTCAGTTTTGCTGTTTGCACTATATTTTTGATTTTTTGGAAAGGTAAAAGTATCTTTCAGATTCAAACAGCAACATTAAAAAAAACAACACCAACATATTAAAAAACACACACACAAAATTAAGAGTCTTCCTTCTGAGTCTTCAGTTAGACAGTGAATCCACCCATCTGTACGTTGTAATAAATTAAATCCAGTTCTATCCAATTATAAGATTGGCACCATATTTGCACGTTGCCCACAGTTGTGTTATGCTTGCAAGGGAAACAATCCACGAACACTAAAATTTCCATAGATAAATCAAACATATCAGAAGAATTGTTGAAGCCAAAACTGTGCAAATATGATTTGAATATAAATTCTAATTTCAGCAGGCATAAAAGTACTGTACACACAAAATTTCATTTTCAAATTTGAAATCCAGATAAAAATTTTCTTAAAATCTCTCCTCAGAGTTGTCTTTTTGAAAGCATTATGGGTTTTCTCATGCCCACAGTGTTTTACCACCAATAGTAGTGATAATTCACATAAAGAACTAGCTGCTTTCAGTTTGCTTATAAGCATGCTTAATGGATATCCTTTAAAGAAGGCAGACCTAAAGATAGGAGTCTCATCTATATTAAGGTTCTTTCTCTTTTCTTCAATTTTTTTAATATATATTCTCTCCTCTACACACAAGGTTTTGTAGTTGCGAAGTGTGCAGACAAAGATTTAATTAGAATCCAGCTTATCTTCTAAAAATAAAACACCTTAAACTTTTGGCAGTCTGTTATGTTACCTAGTTTTGCCTCTGTGAACAGGAGTGATGATGAATATAAAGTACAGATCCATGTAGCAGTTACAACACAGCTGATTTCACTCAAGCACTCAAATGATCTACAGGATACATGTTGCCAGTAAGAAATTTAAAATTTAAAATTACTTATAAGGGTGAAATCAATTTATTCTGATTCTGTTTTGATTCCTAGCTCAGTAATATTAAGACTAGATATACCAATAAGGCAGCACCACTTTAACCAGTTTGTGAACTCTACGTATATCATGTTCTGCATTTAGAAACTGCCTAAAAGCAGTTACAGCAGCTACAGCTTTGTAGCTAGGTAGTAAGTAAACACATCTACTTGTGGTTTATGTAGAGCAATACTGTAGAATCACCAAATCCTAGAATTTTTAATAATAACTTGAAATTGAACCACTTCTCAAAAATTATATAGTGGTAGCTTAGAAATACTAGAGACCTCTTCACTACCTGTCCTAATTTTAGAGGTTTCTGTATTTTCCTTTTCTGAAAAGTTCTTTCTTTCTTTCATGTGAAAAACCTATCTGATCAGGAGAGAATGCTAAGATACCGGCAAATTCACAAACTTCAAGTAAAGATTTTTTTTTCTTCCCTGTAGTTTTATTTGGACTAGATTTTAATGATAACAGCCAATTTTTTGACACCAGAGTTGATCAGCTCACCTTGGGAAACTGCATAGACCATTTAGCTTTCCTGAAATATCTTTTCTTGTCCTATGCTAATGAAATTTTAATGCTGGAAAAATATTTACTAAACAACATATGTTCAGGATAAGATTGGCATTTTAAAAAATGTAGTAAAAATTGATCATTTCAAGGACAGACAAGAATAGATGAACCATGAGGTTAAGATTTTGAGAATCTTACAAGTATTGTGGATTCCACAAAACATAAATATATATTGAAAAAAAGTCAATTATAGGTTTTTTTTTTTCTATTTTTTCCTCTCCTTTTATTTTTGGTCCATCCTTCAATGCAGAATGCTAACAAGCATTGTATGTGGATGCTTCTACTAAGGCTAATTTATTGCCCTGACCTTCACTATGACTGATGATGATGGAGAAACTTGCAGAAGGGAAATGGCCAAGAGGATCCTGTCAATAAAAATCGATTTGTTCTCCACGGGCAACACAGTATTGGTTCCTACTTACGGCTTGTTTTCCTGCACTGTTTATTCCTTAATTTGCAGCTTGGAAAACTTCCACTGAAAGCACAGCTAACCTAACATGCTGTAATTTTTATTTCTTCCTTACACCAGAAGCAGATGTGAAAAAAGCATGCCTAAAGAATTTCTCTCCTTCAGATAGAATGTCCTATTAAGCCCTGTAGGCAGCATTTAGATTCCCACATGTCAAGCAATTGCCTCTGCCACTTGGATACAAGCAACAAATACGAAAAATTTTACTTCTTTGCATTAGGAGGAGAATTTGTAGATTAAAATTGTTCCAAAAAAAATCATTATCAATTTGAAATCCAATTGCTTAAAAGAATGGCAGTAACCCATGGGTTTATGTGCATCTTTGGGACATCCTTCTTTTCCTTCTGAAATAACACTTCCTAATGTTCCCTGATACTTCCTAATATTCCTAATATGTGCTTTTGTATGAAAAATCCACATACTCCAGAGAAACTTACTGACAATGAAAACAGTGACACTATCCTAAGTGATCATACGTTAATCACCCTTCCAAGTATCTAACAGTAACAATTCTGGATCTGAGCTTGCCTTTGAATCTGGTCATAAGCATTATCAACCAACAACTTTCACTGAGGATGAGTGACAGCTGTAACATCACAGCAAATAGTAACCTCTTGGGAAAATACTTCATGCCGACCCAATACAGTTTCCATCAGGATAGGGTACGGTATGACAGCTCTGTAGACCCTGAAACCACAACTCTCTTTGCTACACTCAACTTTAATGATGGCAGCATTAAAAAGCAGGCTCATTGAGCAGAGAAAAGCCTTTTCCTCTTTTCATTCCAGGGCACATCTATTTGATAATGTAGTGCATCTTGAAACAAATTCTGAAGTGGATTTTGGACAAATATATCCACTATTGAGATTTCCAATATACAGGTAAAATGCTAAACCAATTCTTTAGTAGTTGAGTTCTAATCCAATCCTAATGCACACGACAACTACTAGTTAACACCACTGACTAATGAAAAATCATTTTAAAAAATGGGGTAATGAGAGGAGCATCTTGGATTTTTTGTTTCTTTGTGGGCATGAAAGCGATTATTAAATGTGGAAATCAATGTAAACATTCATCTCTTTTATTGCAGATGAGAGAAACCTGCCAAAATTAGTTCACAAAACATAGCAAAATTATACATTTCGCTGATAAACTCACAACATCCAAAATAAAATAACTATAAGGGACATACATTTTTTTCTGTAAATACCCCTTGAACGTGTCAATAAGTCTTACCTTATTCTTCCATAGGCCCCTGAATTCCAGTAAGATGCTTAAAAACTAAGGTAAATTTTCCAACTCAGATGAGTGTATTATTTCTCGCCTTGGATATGAATACGTACGCGATGGCTTGCATTTCCACAGCATCTTGTGCGGGAAGATTTCAGAGCATTTTGTAACTAATAATACAACTATATGCCTATAAAATAATTTTTAAAATGTTGCAGTAAGGTTGATAATTGGGAAAAATAAGACCTAAGAGAAAGCATTTGTGAAGGTGCTAACCAATTCCAATTGCTTTACCTGAGAGACACAGATTATCATTCCCTAACACAATGAACAATCACAAAATCGTTAAATTAAAATTACCCCCTTTGTACATGTCTCATTAAGCACTTCAAAAAAATGAAGATACATCAAAATGACATACAAATCTGCAGTCATTAAGGGCTGAATCTTATTGTATAGCAGCCAATTTAGAATTAATCTAGACGGCCGCCACAGCTAGAAAAGGTTTTCACTATCTTATTAAAGAACTAGATCCGAGAAACCATAGAGATCGAAATCCAAAGTCACTGATTTTGATTTGTTTCTCAAGACACAGTTATACAATTAGCACAATGTCTGCCTAAGCGATTTTTTCATACACATCTCTGGCCGGTTGTTACTGCTCTCACACCACCTTTTCAATGGACCTCACTCAACACTCTAAGCATTCCTCTGATGAGCAAAGTTCAGAGAGCTTACCTGGCTGAAAAATTCACAGAAAGAAAAATGTAATGTTTCAAGAGGATTTGCTGTACAATTTGACCACTTGTACTGGGTCTGGTTGGGATGGAGTTAACTTCCCCACAGCAGCCCATACAGCGCTGTGCTCTGCACTTGTAGCTAGAGCAGCACTGATACCACACCAGTGCTGTCTCTATTGCTGAGCCATGCTGGCACAGCACGCAGACTCCAAACCCCCCAAACCCAGTGGGCTGGGGGTGAGCAGCAGTTGGGAGGGGACATCCCCAGGGCAGCTGACCTGAACCGACCAAAGGGATATCCCATACCATATGATGTCACGCTCAGCAATAAAAGCTGGGAAAGGGGAAGGAGAGGGGGGGGCTCTCGTTATGAAGATGTCTGTCCTCCCGAACAACCACTACACGTATTGAGGCCCTGCTTCCCGGGACGTGGCCGAACACCGCTCGTTGACGGGAAGTAGAGAATTCTTTCTCTCTTTTTCTCTCTTTGCTTCCGCGCGGCCTTTGCTTGTATTATTTCTTTTTTTTTTTTTTTTCCCTTTTCCTTTTAATTAAACTATCCTTATCTCAACCCTTGAGTCCCTGTCCATCATATTTTTCTCCCCCTGTTCCTTTGAGGAGGGGGAGTAAGCGAGCGGTTGTGGTGGAGTTCTGCTGTTTAGCTGGGTAAAACCACCACACCACTCTATATAAGAAAAGGATGCTAACAGCACTGTGACCCTATTCTTCAGATTCAAGTACTGTCACAGAATTCATTCTGTCTTTTGTTGGCTCTAATGCAAGTTATAACAAGAATAACTAAGAAGTTGAAGCAAAACACTCCAATTCTTTTCCATCATATATGTATGGCAAGAGAGGAGTTACCTTTATCAAAGAAATACAGGTAGACCTATATCCTATAATCCTCACTGCACTAGTGAATGACGAATACACAGAAATTTCATGACCTCATCTATCTGATGTCAAACTAAAGGAGGCTGGGTTACAGTTCCTGAACCCTCACTCATCAACAATCAGGAAAGAAAATTTTGCGTGATTTTAGGAACAAGTGTATCGTTATTCATTTTTTTAGCACATGAAACTAAATTCAACAGTAAAGACCCCTGACCTCTGCAATTCATTAGTTATGAATGCTGAATGAAATGGCAAACAGCAGGAAATATATGAAAATATATTCGGTACCAAGTATTTATACAATATAATACATAATGGTATTAAAATTCTTTTTAGTATTTAATTGGAGAAGAGTTTCAGGTTATTGACTTGCATATTCATCTTTCATGCTGCTGGAACTTCTGGCTTGCTAAATACCTAACATTACTGCAATGTGAAAAAGAGAAGGACTTGTAAAAGTATTTCAGTTCTTCAGTGAGCTATAAAGTACGCAAGGCCTTCACTGTTGGAATAAACTGAAGACTCACATGCTTGTAGCTTCCACAGCAAATAAAACACTGGAAGTTAAATTCTCAGTAGAGTTGGGACTGTCAAAAATCACATCTCGAAAAGGAATACAGCAGTCACAGACTTACCAGATAAAAAGAAAGAGAAGGCTGAAAATGGTGTATATAATCTCACTTTCCCTTTTCCACTCTACTCAGTAGCAGCACCTGGCACAATACCTATTCTTTTTCACATGACAAAAGATTATACCACTTTGCAGACCCTATTAATATTGCAGCTGTATTCATCTGTTGGGTCCTAAGGAAGCCAGAGGAAACTCTGTATGAGTTTTCTACTACTTTGAGTATCGTGAGGAGCCTGCTAATTACACCTGCAATATATTCCGACTGAAAAATTTAAATCATACACATATAGGCAAAAATAAATAAATAAATAAAAATAAAAAAAAGTCATTTTGTGTCCTGGGATACAAACTAACCCTAAAAATACACTGCTTAACTTCTAATGAGTTAATTTCTCTGAAGTCCTTTTCCCTAGTCAATACTTCAGTCATCATGAAGAATATGGTATTTTGACATTCCATCAAGTTCAGAATAACGAACCTCTGGGAGCTACTGTTTGTCCATTTCCATACATTGAGGGCAGAAGAACTACAATTTTGCATTCAGATAAAAAAACAGCCTGGAGCTGCCAGGAAAACAAATACTGCTTCTCGGGTTAGCAGACCAAATGCTGACAATAAATACACCAGCTACTTTGTTTACCTTGTTATCACTCACCGCTGATCCTACTGAAGTTAGAAAGAACCTAATGTTGACGGATAACTTTTAAAATCAGTACTCCTGTGCATGCTTCATAGAAAGAAATAAATCTTTCACAGAAATAGTTATACGAAAAATATGTTGGAAATAAAAGACAACATAAAATATAATCCAAATGAAATATTAATGGTAAAATGATAATGATATGTTAACGGTCTTATGCATTAATGCTATGTCATACTGCATACAGTCAATGCAAGCTGATGCTGCTTAGCAAATTTTAACATATTTGTGACTAATACACAAATTACAGTTAACTTTAATTTGATTCTAAGCCTTCATCTTTCTCGTACTGTAAGTAAACTGGGAATACAAAACCATGAAAACTCTGCTTTCTCTAGTGACATTTCCATTAGCTATTACCCCCAATAATTCCTATCTTTGCTTTGTATACTGCAAGTAGTAGAACAATTCATGAATTCTTGATGCCCAAAGTAGCAATTTGACTATCTCTAAATCCTATTTTCTCAGACTGAAATCATTTACAGTAGTCCAAATTTTAATATGTGTTCCCAATTCAAAATCCACCCGGTACTGATTATAGGAACACCTTGGAAAAAAAAAAAAAAGATTTTAATTTTAGTTTCAAAAGAAAGAAAAAACTTTTTCTAGATTTATTAATCCTACCTTCTCCAAAAGAAAATCCCTCTGTGGATGTGAATCTATCTTCCAGAACATCCAGAAATGTTTGGTACTCCAGATCATAACCTGAACAACATCTCTTTAAATATTGCTCTCTCGAATTTTACCTCTTCTAAATGGAGCAATATACATCCTCATAAGAGTATTCCTGATTCTATTCCTTAATGAGATTCCCTAACTGGATCTTATCTTCCAAAATATTTTGTAAGATGTTGTGTAGAGCAGTATGACTAGCATATGCCTACTACCGAACTGTGCAGAGCAAGTAAAAAACTTAGACTTTGCAGATGACTGCTACAACGCAGTCACTTTTATGAAGACAAGGCTTATTCACCTGCTGAAGTTGTGCTTTTGAGATGCGAATGACAGGGGGAAACTTGTTGCCACAGGGAATGACAGGAAGCTGCCTACGACCAGTTGAGCGGGAGGAAGAGGAGTGGCTCTCAGCTGATTGACTCCTTGGTAAACCAGCCTCTTTCAGAGGGTCCGAGTGGACGGATAGATAGGCTATAGGGCTCATGGTGCGGAGGATGGGACTTGAAATTCTTGGAGTGGAGAAATGCAGCATGTGAGATGAGTTGAGCTGTGAGAACAACATGGTGGGGAAAAAAATAAGGTTCAAAAATCAATATTTTAATAATTCTTGTTTATGTCCTGCATATACGCATCTTCTTAGAAGACCATATTGAAAACTCCCTCACAGGCTAAAAGCTGATAATTTAAGAGGTATGTTAAGTCTAATCGTAAGATTTTCCATCAGTTTTGAAAAACCCCGTATCAATGTCCAAAGCGAACATCCTTTCTCCTGCTGGCTCCTATCATTCAGTCAGTCAGTCAGAATCTAGGGCACATTTAATAAACTAACACAGTCTGTTCCAAGGACACTGTGTACAGAGGCTTGATGACTGTTAGCTAGTCCTTGCAAATGCTTAGCATACCCATGCAACAGTGTTGTTTTCTGTGATGACTAAAGTTTTAGCATATGCACCCACTGCATGCTTTACAAACATGACTGTACAACTATCACCTTAGCAGTGTATAGTAAAAACCATAGCTGACAGGATTAAGCAGTAAGACTAGCACTAAACATTTCTGATGAAATTTCCCAAACATGGGATTGAACTCGCAGGATACACTGGCCTGGAGAATCCATCAACAATTGCTTCATCTTGAACTACATCACTTAAGCATTTAGAAAAGAGCAAAAAGAATATGAACGGTAAAGTTGAAATGTTCCACAGTAACAATTTTAAAGAAAGTACATTTTCAAATTGGGTATTGATGATTCTAATAAACCTGTAGCTTTGATACACAACTCTGAAGCCAACTGATTCTTTGCAAGACCTTTACCTGTGCTGAATAAGTATCTGATGGTGACACACCTAAATACCTGTAAATGAGATTGCTATTTATAGTTTACAAGTTTTTTTCCAATTCTGTTTAAACAAATTCGTGAACAGTAGAGATACGGAAACTTTCTGCAAGTTTCACAAAGGTGATTTTCCATTTCCTATTGTGGTATTTCCAATTCTAACCAGTGTTCCTTGGAAACAGAGAGCACCTATCGAGCATTTCAGTTTCCAAGGAAAAGGTATTTTCACTTGTGTCAGTCCTAGAACTTCAGTTCCCATAATGCATAACTGTCTTTCAACTGAGGGGGGAAAAAAAGGATTTCCGGTGTCTTACAAAAGCAGCAACTGAGGATAAAAGGTACGTGAAAACTATACAACTAAGAACTGTGAAATAAATGGAAGTTTAAGAGCAGTTTTATTGATACAGCATAGTAGTACCTCAGTGTATAAAATGCTAATTTCACAAGTATTTCTAAGTAATAAAAATAAGTAGATTCACACAGTCAAACTTCTTCTATAACCATGCAGATATATATTTGGTATTAGGCTGCCAACAAAGTGTGACCACAGCAAACTGCTGTTTAATTTAAACCAAAGTTGAAAATGGCATTAGCTGGTATATACTGGATTACTTTAACACCATTATTATTTCTTAGCTGAAATATCTGCTTGAAAAATATCATATGCTGCGAACAGTTTTGTGTATGAACTATATGGAGGTCATTACAATTCAATACAAACACAGTAAATTAATGAGGCCATGGTTCAACAACAAAGCAAGCCCAGCATTAGACTCCTAGAACAAGATCAAGAAAGGCAAAAAAAAAAAAAAAGGCAATATGATGCAAAGTGCTGCTCCAATATAAATTCCCGAATAGTCTAGATCAGTTCAAATTCTTTTGACAAATTAACTTCACACCACCAGCTGTTACAGCAAATCAGGTACTGTTTGTCCTCCCGCAGCCAAAGTCAACATGAAAGCATATAGTCAGCATATACATGCTAGCATGCTCTGAGTAATTCAACAGAAACGTGACCATAATTGAGTCAGATCAAACTGGTCTTTGCCAGGTAATCTGGCTGTAGCACATAGAATCTGTATTATGACTGGAAAACCATGACTGATAACATGAAAATTAGTTCTCTTACCTGGAGGCTTTTTCAGAGAAGATAGCATAATCTGCTGTAATTTTTTTTAAGCCTAAGACTTGCTCATAGCCAAACCAATAACTTACACATTTTTCTCTCTTATTTTTTGAGTTCAGGTTTCCTTCCTGAACTTCTACAACCTTACGTTCTTAGGAGTGCCGATGCTGTGTGAAACAGTTAAGAAATGATACCATCATCAAATACAGGAAGTCCATGTACACGCATGATTTCAAGAAGAACATTTATCTACAAATGGAGAGACTGCAGAACAGCAATTTCTTCAGGAGGAAATAAAATAAGGGGTGAGTATATGAACCTTTAATTTCCCATATAGAAACATCCTTGCCACTACTTAAATAGTAAGCAATAAAGACTTGTTCCCATAAAAGCAAGAATGAAAGTAAAAATAAAAAGTACTTACAACAGGAAAGTTATTTTATTCATTCACTTTTCGTAACATTAAATTAATTGTTTGCATATTTAACAAACCTATCAGAATTCTCAGATTCTCAGAATAAGCTCAAAGAACATAATTCATCATATCTTCTCCTAAGTGATAATGTAGCAGGTCACTAGAAATCTGTATGGGAGGTACATTCATAAGCATGATGATTATGAATGCCGATGTCCTACAGTTTCAAGCCACTTGAACTGAGCAAACTGCTCAGAAATTACATTAAGCTACTATACTATACTACTGTAATTTCAACATCTATTTTAAAACCCTTTTAGTAACACTTATTTTATGTCATTTGATGTAAGGTACTAAACCTGCATTCTTGAATCCAGGTTTGCTCCTACTAACAGGTACAATATAATTAAAATCAGTAGAAGAGTAAAATACAACCCTTTGCCCATTATTTGCATTGTTTGTCAGGAAGGCACTACCTACATAAAACTACTAAAGAACAGAAACATTTGATTGCAGTTAAGGTTGTTAGAGTATTGTAAACACTTACAGCGTTAACTTCACTATTCAACTTATGCGAAGTCTTTCCAAGCTTTTTTATTATTGGAATCATATCATCTTAAGCATTTCACATTGGTATCAAGTAACTTTAACTCTGCTCCCCAGACTGATGTGTTTTGTGGTTCAATGTACATTAGGAAACATCCGCTGAGCCATATCATACAGTGAAAAAGTATAAATTTTTCTGGGCCATATCAGGCTTTCTGGTATTTGTCACAGTTATCTTTGTATCTGTTCCAAGGAGACTCTCTTCTCTAAATATTATGGCTTTGGCAGCTGTTGTTGTACATCAGGAGAGCTAATAAAACCAACCAGCAGGCAGAGTACAGACTCTTTGAGCCATTGCCTGCTAGAGCCTTCTCATCCCATATTGCTATCTCTTGCTTTGGCATGCCTTGGCAGTTGAGTCCTAAGAGATGAATGGTGGACATTTTTGTATGTGGTAAAGAAAAAAATTGATGGTATTACAGAAAAAATACAGCATCAGCATGAAATTTACCATGAACTATTTCCCTGAATCTACTTCAAATTACTTCTGTAGGGGATGTCAGCTGGATTTCTAATATATAATAAGACTAGTTGAACCACAAAACTGTTTTGAAAAAAATAATCCATAGCAACATTCAAACCTCACGTGACAAATACTTTGAAGATCAGGGTAGTCTGCCCTGCCTGTTTTAAATGGCATTCCACGCTGCCTCTAAACAGATGCACATTAAGTACATATCCTTGAGAAAAGTATGATCTTGCACATAATTTGGCTCACTTCTTAAACAGGTGATATTCTAGAGGGTTCAGCTACCATTTGCAGCTTACCTATAAATATTTGACAACTAAAAGAATCTGCTTGCTTAGAAAAAGTTCTGCTGGGAACAAAACTTTTTGGCAGACAATGTTTCAGTCATCTCAAAATCTATGAACAAGGATCACATTCAAAGAACAGTTTCAGGTGGGTAAATACTTTGAGGAAGAAGAGAAAGGACTCTCTGAAACAGCTTCCTAAGGTCACCAGGATTCTGGAATAGACAGAACTACTACATGAAGCCACATGTATACGAATATCTCCCTGTAAAGCAACTAGGACATTCCCCTAAGAATGTAGGAACAGCTGGGTTCCACTACCAACCTCAAGAAATATTTAAGTATCTTTTCTGTGAAGTGGAATACCAGCAACAAAAGACACCCAAAATATCCTGCTGGGCTTTGTTTGGCTTTAATTCAAGGGTTAATGAACTAGATGGAAGACTACCACAGATTGCAATCACAGTCGGAACAGACGCACTGAATAGATACAATCTGTTCCCAGTTTATAAATCAGCCAAACAATTTCTATATCCAGTTCCCAGTTGTGTTTTCAATTCCATTTGATCTTCAAAACATCACGTTCCTTCCTGACAGTCATCTTGCTTTCACAGTACTACCTGCCCTTCCAGGATAATATTAGCCACATTCGTTTCGCTTATTTTCAAGGTCATGACAAATATCCCTTAGCAACTTGCAAAGCCAAACTAAAATATAATCTCACCCAGTGCCTAATTCAACCAATGTTTCTTCCAATACATCTTATAATTTGTAGACCTTGTTTATAACAATTTCTGCTCCCCTGCACAGAATCTTCTTCCTTTCCAGATAACCTTACTGTCCATTACTTGCAATGTAGTACATGATATTTCCATCACCTCTACTTTCAGTTTTAAGTAAAGTAGCCATTTCCCCAAACTAAGCCAAGTTTGTATACAGGGAGATACTGCATATATATACAAAATTGCAAGCTGGCTTTTAATGGTTTTGGACATAAAAGCACCTGACAATTTGTATTTTGTACAGGACTAAATGTTGCTCCTTCTTGTCTGTTTTACTAAAACTAGTATTAACATACAGAAATTGAACCATTGAAAACAAATGAGCAATTTAAATTAGCTTTTCATCTTCACAAGTTTCTAGTCCATCAAAAAACCTTGTGCAACTGATATTTCGACTTCAGTCTCAAAAATCTTGTTGTTGAACACAGTTCTGTATTTTGAAGAATGCAAAATGAATCTATAAGCTACAAAATTCACAAAGCACGATATCAAAATATAATCTCATATGAAATATATTATCTTGCATTTTCCAGGAGAACCTAAGTGCATTTGAAGTTCTATTGTACAGATATAGGTAATTATATTGACAAGTTTATTTTCACCATAATGGATGTTCCACATATTATAATCAATGAGTGGCTGGTGACAAGTTTCTTTTTCTACTGAGCTGGCTGTAACTTTCATAAAAAGTGGTAATAAGTGAGGGAGAAGTACAGCCAGGTTTCTTGGCTCAAAAAAGCTTGAGGGAATTGTCCTTTATATCATAGATGACATAATATCCACAGAGAAAAGGGGATAAATAAATCCAGGAGCCAATTCCCAATCCTTTGTTTTAACCGTTAATCTCACTTCCTCCTTAAGTAAGAAATCTTTGTACAGAATCAGTGACAGAGAAGGAAAAAAGGTAACCATGCAAAACCTGTGCAAATGAGAATTCTTTACAAAAGATAGAGAAACAAAAAAAGGAGAAGATGCAATGGTATCAGAGCAATCTGTGTTAGGGAAGAAAGAACTCTGGGAGCAAAGCAGTACTTGCAAAATTATCTTGGAAGCAAGAAGTAGCAACAATTTATCAAAGACAAAAGTTGTTTGTATAAGAAACATCAGAGATTTCAAAAGAAACAGGAATTCCAAAGTAAAGCTCTATGTCAATGACGGTAAGAGCAAGTAATTCCGTTTCTTTCATTGCAGCCACTTAGCATTTTCCCAAAGCATACAACAACATTGTAGCACAGTATTTTACACATTCATTGTAATTTTATGTTCATGCATGGCAAATATAATAAATATATATTTATGTGTGTATCTCATTGATTAGGANTTTTTAAATTGAGTCCAGTTCCATGGATCATACCTGCAGAACTAGAATCCAAGTCCACGGGAGAATGTAAACACTCATATAACAAAATATGGAAGATTACTCCTCCAGAATCAAATCCCATATCTGATGAAACTAGGAATTTCTGATACACTCCTATATTTTATTTATTGCCTTTTCACTTACTATATCCTCATATAATTCTGAACAAAGAGAGATTTAATAAAACAGTGACTGTTTCTCTTACCGGAGTGAGCGCTCCTTCTGCTTGAGCTTCCATAGGACTTGTAGGGGTGGCTGCAAGAAGCTGTCCAGCAGCTCCGGTCAGAAGTTCCAATTTATCTGTAAGCTGTTCGGAAGCAGCAGGATGACACTCCATGGCTAGAACAAACTCCACCCCCGAGGTTTGGTTCTTGGCATGGACACTGCTTCCTGCCCAACCAACCTGTCTGGACTGCTCTTCTGGAGGAGACTCCTCTACAACTTGTAGTACCTCTGGCTCTTCATCTGAGGGACTTCCAGTCGTTTTGTGCCCTAAAGCTTCATTTGTCCTGAAATCCTGCAAGTCCCGTTCCTTATCTATTATCACCCACTCCTTAGAATCAACTTCCTGCCTGCAGGAGCTTAAGTTGACAGCTACAAATCCATTGCTAACAACACCATCAGCCTGTTCTGGAGAACTAGCTGACACAGGCTTTGAAGCGTCCGGAAGATATTCTTCATCATAGTGCCAAACATGGTCCATGCGGGCAGTCACAGGAGCAGGAATGGATGTTTTCTGAGAAAGAGGAGGAACAGCAGCAACCGCAGTCTCTGCTGCAGCATTCAAGCCTTTCTGCATCTTCTCCAAACTTAAGAAAAGAAATTAATAGCTGAATTAGTTAAGAATGATGTAAACTACATTTCATTTTTTTCAGTAGAGGTAAACTACATTTACATAAAAATTTATTTTCATATTTTAGAAAAATCTATAATGGTTGAAAGAGTCATAATTCCATAACTTAAGCCAAAGAATAGTGACACAAATATAGAGAAGAAAATAATTATTTATTTTACTGTGACGTTTATTACCCACTTCTTCAAAAAATAACTCTGATTTCATGTGAAAATGGGTGGATGGTCTTAGAAATCTGCACATATATTGTAAGTGTAATTAGCCTGAGAGAACAGTAGACAGAATCATGAGTGATATCAACTCAGTGGTCAGGTTACCACCAGATGTACACTGTACTTAAACTATGTTGCAAAGCAAAGACTGAAAGTGGGACAGAAGAAACCGATGTGTCCAACAGCAGTTAGAAGGTGCTTTCAAGAAGGATGTTTTGACTGCTTTGACTGATTCTTATTTATGCTTTGCATAACTTGCTTCAAACAAATTCAAATTCCTAACCCCCTATGACATATTTAGAAGGATTTTGCCACTGCCAATATGTCAGCTATCTTCTACTGTGTCCCACCTCAGCCTCTGACTCTCAGTTAGATTGCAGCGTATCCTTCTTCCTTTAGTCTTTCTACACATGGGCAAACTGATTTAATCTGCTGTCATACATCTTTCCCTTCTCTACCTTCAAATTCTATTTTAAGACCTTTGTCCTCTAACAATTTTTTTTTTTTTAATGTTGGTGCAACACATTTGAACATAACCAAACCTGCTACATGCAAGTAGATTTCTAACTTGACTTTGTAAAAACTCCATTTCTTGTAAGCTTTCCTCCTCATCTCATGTAAACTAGTCCCATGTTAGCTCTATTGAGCACCTGATGTCATCATTCTTATTTAAGATGAGTTGTACTGACTGTCAAGGCTATCCCAGTGAAGAAAAAGGAATAAACACCAGTGTTACACCATTGGGTCCTGAAATAAAAAAATCTCCAGAGTATAAATCTGACTTTAGCTGTACACTAGCACTAATCTTTTTTGTTTTTAAATAAAGAAGTCAACTGGCAAAATACAAAAATTGAGCAATATTATGAACTTATTAAATACTGTTTGCTGTAGCTTGCAGAAGTATAACTCAGCAACTCTGTTTCTGCTTCTCACACAGTACTGTAAATTGATGCAGTAATAGTGAAAAGATGATACTATCTTATCTACATATCCTGAAAAGATCTGAGCGTAAAAATAAAATAGAAATCATTTCTTTACCAGGTCTCAAGAAATTT